>VDFB02068714.1:0-69372 GCA_007258455.2 Sequoia sempervirens
ATAAGATTTTTGTCATCCTTATCCTCTATGGATAAGATATTTGTAATCCTATATAAGGATGCTTTTGCTCCTTATTTCTTAATAGATTTTTATGCAATCTTGGTAAACTTTTTGTGTGTTGTTTTTGTAATAATAATTCCTATTCAATTATGCATGTTCAATATATATATATACAAGCATCATAATTCCCACTCAATCACCCATGCTCAAAAGGTTAGTGTATATTATGAATGCTTGATTAATGTTATCATATATTTGTTTGAAATTTTCTTATATTTTAGAACCTTTGTGTGCATGGGTAATTGAATAAGAATTACCGAAAAGGAATTTTGTCAATGGTAGTGAGCTCAGGTAATCAAGATGAGTTCAACAATACTTTTCAAAATGCAGTTTCAACACTCTAGGAACTCTCCACACTTCTTGGAGAAGTTTGCTATTTTTGAAAAGCACCATTTTTCATAATGTTTGATATCCTGAAAGCTTAAAAGTATTTTGACATGGTCAGAATTCATATTTGGTCTATTCTAATATTTCCGCAACTTGTTGATTGTGCAGAAGTATAAATATTTTTAATTATAAAGTGACTCATATAGTTCAAAAGTAAATTAAAATAATAAGTCATTTTATAAAGAGATAAATATTGTTTCTCTATAAAATTATTAAATGACTATAAAATATAACTTTCAAAAAGATTCCAAAGGGTTATAAAAGGAGGTTGAGAAAAGTCATTTCCTCATTCTTGATATTCTGGATTTTTTATATTTTCTTGAAACTCCAGATGTGGAGGTTGAGCGGGTTTGTTCAACAACAATCCTAGGACAAAAACCCAAAGGTGAAGATTGGTTTCGGGAGTGAAAGATCTTCCCTAGCCAATACAACATGATTCATTCAAAGTCACAATTTATGCTGAAAGGATGCAGTTTGAAACTAATTTGTGCTGAGCAGAGTTATATTTTTCAAGTTTCATTGATATTTGCAGGCACCAAAAGGAAGAAATATATTATAAGATTTGCTAGCAAAATAAATTATAGCGATTTGTGCTCTTCAATCTAGCTGTCCCATTCAAGTTAATGTTCTAAATATTCATTGAGGGCATCTCATTGCAAATATAGACTGAGATTGAAAGGTATTAATAAATCCTTATAATTTTGCATCAAAGTTTTTCCCTTGATACATTTGCTAAGGGCCTAACAAGCAAACCGTACCAATCTTGGAGGTACCATGAGTTTCTTGAATAGTAGCATGAGTTTAGGAGGTGAAGCGCTAAATTTGGAAGAGTTATTTTACTTTGTACTTGGCAGCCGCTACACTTACACATGTTCTTTGAATGTTTGGTGATGAGATATATCTGTTTTTGGTGGGAAAGAAAATCAGTTTGGAGATCCATCTATACCTGACCGCATACACTAAGAGGAAGGTGCTTTGGATTTTGGAGGAAGTCGCTGCATATTTAAGGATACTTGGACCCTAGTAAAGCAGGCCACCCCATGTTTATAGCTTCTTCTGCTGTTAGGGAAGGGACACAGACATTGGAGGAATTAAGGAGGAGACATTTACATAACAAAGGAGACTGCACAGCTTACAAGGTGATCACATATTAATAATCTGATTCTACATATCATTGGTTGCTGATCTAGGGTTCTACAACAGAGAAGGACTTCAGGTTGAAGAGTTTCAATCAGCAAGCCCCCATTGCATAGAGTTTCCACATTTGTAACAATTCCACAATCAAGTTTCAGACCAGCACTTTGATATTCATATCGTTATAGGTATCTATCAGCTGAATTCCAATAAGAAAGTGTTTGCCATTGTTTGACAGATTGTCTAGGAAGTGTGTAGCATGACAATTGTATGAAAAAAATGTCCATAAACTATTTAAGGTCTACAAGTGTTTGTGATTATGTTCATCTGGAATTAATATAGTTGCAGCTGTTCCTAGACACTAAATTCATAAATTCATGATTGGTACCATGTTCCCTAATTGTTTGACTAAATGCCTGTGAGTCAAATTTGAAATCTTTGCAAGTTATTTGAAGAAAATTGGTAAGGAACTTCAGAATAGAACAGATTTGTGGTTAAAAACACTAGTCGCATGCACTGACAGAGACAATCAGCAGGCAAAAACAGGCATTAGCAGTAGGACAGGCACAGTAGAATAGTAGGGTCATAATAAAAAACCCTAGACACCATAAATCAAAAACTGTAGATAACCGAGCCAGTAGAAACTAGAAATCCTAACCCTCAGAAATCAGAAACCCTAGCCACAAAAAATTCAATCAGAAACTTTATATGCATGTTATGTGGTTATCTGAACTTAATTCCTGTTTTAGGCTAAAATATGCATACGATTATGATTTTATACTATTTTTGTACAAAAATACCCAACCCCAATTTTATTTCCATATTGGCATACCCCAATCCCTAAATCCAAACCAGAATAGTTTTCAATTTTGCAAATAAGAAAAATTCATTACAAGGATGGTACAAGGCATAGTTTGAAGACTCTGTGAGTACTCTGCAAGACAAGCCAAACTCCCAAGTCTATGAGTTCGCCAAGCCAAGTTGACTAAACTCCCATGCCAAGTCTGGCTGAGTCTTGGAGAGTACTCGGCTGAGTCATGTTCCAAGACTCTCGAGTCTTAGTCTGGGACTTCTGAGTCCAAAGCTCAAACTCTTTCAGCACCTGAACATAACCGACATAGTGACTGAAATTTCAAATTTTGAGAGTTTTAGGATCATATGACATGTGTAATGTTTGAATTATGACAAATTGATAGTCAAATTAGACTTTTATGTTCTCTAAATGCATTGATTTCTTTTTTTGTGTAATTATGAGGTTTTTTGCCAAGTCCATGCCGAGTTTTTTGCCAAGTCCCGAGTCTGAGTCAAAATTTTGAGCTGCAAAGTCCAAGCCATGTCCGAATTTTCAAGCTATAGTACAACGAGCTATTTTCCAAGAAAGAAATTAAAAGGAAAACAGCTGAAGAGAATTGATTGTGAAAACAGCTTCAGAAGTTCACTAGAATAGTTTTGTAATTTGACTTTCATCTTCCACCCATTTAGTTTCAGTTGATCTCAACAAGTTTCCTTTCATTGATTGGGGAAAACTCCAGTGTCTTTGTAGCCCGTGCAAACGGCATGCATCACACTGAATGCTCAGACTTCAGCTTCTTATAGAATCACCTTTGAGCCAATTCTCAAATCCAAAATTCAATCTGAGCTATTTATGGTAGGTAATTTTTCTATCACAATTGATTTAATTCGTCTATTTGTTTGTTAACAAATAAATCAAATGAAAGGAAATATACTTAAATCTGTCTTTACCTATTGAGATTAGTTATAGCTATGTTATGATTTTGGATGGGTGATTGTTGCATGTATCATGGTTTCACTGTTTTTGTAGCTCTTTTACTGATATTCCTGGGGCTCTCCAGGATGATATATTTATTTTAAAGATCATGAATATTAATCTTTGCCTCATGTTCTTTCTGTCTATTATTTGATTTATATCTTGATGCCCACTTGGCAGCTTCATCCTCTAATTGATCCGTCTTGCCTTTCCATAGAATGTGTCTTAAAAACATAAGCCATCATATTGAAATTTGTATATCAATTTCTTATCGCCTCTCAATGCTCCTTGCATATCTGTACTATCCTACACAGATCTATCACAATAACTTTGTGCAATCTGACAGAAATAAGATAATAGTGTCTCCAACTTAAAGATATATATTGCTAGGCTGACTTAAGCATCTTGCATATAATTTTATGAAATCAAACCAGATGTATGTCTGGAACCTAAGTTGTTGGCTCGGGTACAGGTTCAGATGCAGGTTCGGGTTCGGGCTCGCCGGTTTGACAATTTTTTTTTTCCCTAGGGTACGGGTACATGTACGGCCGTACTATATATATATATATATATAATTAAATTATAAATTTATAAACATAATGATAATGCCATAGACTCATAAGCATGCTCAAAATTATAATTATATGATCATAAGGCCATAATGCCATAGAATATTGAAACAATGAAATACGCCATACAGTAATACCTCATATAATCTGTAATCATATTCATAATTTGCAAAAATGTAAATAGAAAATTACTAAATAGTAAATACTCAAGTCTTAAAATGTCATTACACATTGAAAATTCAAATTACAATCAAGACAATATTTAATTCAGTATTACTATTCTTCAAATTCGTCGTCCTCAATTGGTTCAATTTCATTTGAACCACTATCTATTAGATTGCCACTCCCACTAGGTGCATTAGTTGCCTCATTGTCATCTATAGAAGCCAAGGTAAGTTGTGCAACTGTAGCATCTAAATCAGCAGACTCAGGGGCGAGATCCCAATTCTTTGACACACCCTCATTGTATTCAGGTTTCTTATGTGATAAAAGACAAAGGTTGGAGTGTATATAGACCAAATCCTCTGCTTTTTTTGCACCCAAATGTTTGCGCTTGACCAAGTGGATGAAGGAGTATGTACTCCAATTCCACTAAGATGAAGAGGAACTTGCAACCTGTTGATTATGCACACAACATTTAGTAATTAGTATTTACTATTTAATTTTACTTGTCGAAAATAATCATAATATATAGCATAATAGCATCGAATGAAAAATGAAAAAATAAATAAAAAGATACATACTTGGGAGAGTATTTAAATTGCAAGAGGTTGCAAGTAAATGGAGCCTTGACCATGTAGATATCACCAATCGCATTTTTCCTATATTTGTCTAGATGAGCGGAAACATCATGATTTTTTGCAGATATGAATTAGCTAAACTCGTTCATGACAATGCTTTGGATTTCTTTATCTACAAATATCTTTCTAAATGCAGCCTTATAGCCAGCAGCAACCTCTGCATCCCTATATGTTGCCACCCTCCTCGGCAATGAAAGTATCTCTTTGCTAAATTACTTTGGTGACAAAGCAAATGCTAAGAGATGTAAAGGGGTGGTCATCTTGTTCCAACGGTCAACAATAATAGTTTGCATAGTTTCGAAAAATGTTTATGTTGGGTCATGTTCCTTGGCATCTATTATTGCTCTTATTTTCTCCACCATGGAATCCATGCCATCATAAATTTCACCCAAACATGGGCGATCAATATCAGCATACCTAATCATGCTCATAATAGGCTCGGTAAAATTTAAAACATATTCCACACGATCCCACCACTCTTCATCTAAGATCATTGCTTTCACTTTTTGGGCTCTTTCTGTGCTTGATTGCTTCCATACACTCCACAAGTTGTTGATGACCATAGAACCCAAGGCCTCTTGCATGTTCAGAAGTCATCTTAAGACAATTGTGTGAGATGCAAATCAAGTTTCAGCAACCTAACATGGTAAGAAAATGCATGTCACAAATCAGCGATGAAAAATAAAAATAAAAAAATAGAAAATTATATTAAAAAATCAAATTTAAATTACCTTCAACAACTCCAACTTGAAGAAGGTCCTGAAGATGGCTTGTGACATATAGTGATTAGTCACAAACATTTGGATCTCCTCACCCTCTGCATAGATTTGCTTGACCCACTCAATTTGTGTACCAATCTTTTGCATTAGCAAATTGAGTGAGTGGACTACACATGGTGTCCAAAAAATGTGACCATATCTAGCCTCCACTATAGCCCCAGTTGCCCTACAGTTTTTAGCATTATCCGTTATGACTTGAACAACATTTTCAAGCCACACCATTTCAATGGATTCTATGAGGATATTGGCAATAAAACTTGCATCTTTTATTTTTCCTTCACAATCAACTGCCTTCAAAAACATCGCCCCTTTAGGGGACACTGCTATAACATTGATCAATGGCCTATTTTTGCAATCCTTCCATCCATCAGAAATGATGGACACACCTGTTTCGACCCATGTATCCTTGATTACTCTCAATGCTACATCTACTGAAACTTTCTCCTTTGCCAATAAGGTGGTTCGCACCTTTTCATACCCAGGACTAACATAATCAGGAGTTGTCTTAGAAATGGCTTTCACCATTTCCCGCCAATAAGGTGATCTAACAAGGTTGAAAGGAAGCCCATTGCCATAAATGCAACGTGCAATGCTCTCATCTACCAACTCCCTTGCTTCATTTTTGAAGGCTCTATCCAATGGGCCTCTTTTTCATGTCACCGACATATTTTCTCCTTCAGAAGATTGTGCCATTTCCATGAAAGGATGTGGGCCAGCCGGTTCTGATAAGCCACTAAGTCTTTGCGAGCTTTTACTTTTATTTTTACCTTTATTCATAAGAGGATGGTCTGTAGCCTTAAGTGTTTTGAATGCCTTGTCAACGTCCTCTTGTTCTTTAATATAACCCATTATTTGATCCTTTGACAACCCTTTTTTAGTTGGCCCAAGGCAAGGTTTTATTCCTTGATTACCAATAGCACATAAATGGGCTTTCACTCGAAAGTACGAGCTCCTATATGTAGTTCCACATTGGCTGCAACGCCAAACATAACCCCCACCACCGGGAAGTTGTTGAATCATTGTCGTATGTCGCCAAAGAGGTGAGCCTGGATCATATTTAAATTGACTCTTTGCACCTATTCCAACTGAAGTAGAACTATCGGCCATTTTGTATGAAGTTATGAACCTAAAATAAATAAAAACAAGTAATTTTTTTTAGAAAAAATGGGCATTATAACCCCTTATTTTGCATAAAATGTTCTTAAAAAATTTCAAACCTTACTAGAAAAACAAAAAAAAACTTGAAAAATCTTCAAAAAAATTATTGAAAACTAAAAAAAAGAGGATAGATTCACTCACCTTTGATTGCTCGATCTTCTTAGTGCACCTATTCCTCTCTTGTTTCTATCAGTTGAACTCCTTTGTAGCTCTCACAATCTCACCTTCAAAGAAAAAGAGAAAACCTGCAAAAATCAACTATTTCAGCTTGGAGGCAAAAAAATGGTGTTTTTTGCTCTCTTGAGTTTGCAAAATGAGCCTCATTTGGTTGGCCAAGTCAATATAAGGCAATCTGGGCACTTTTTAGGGTTTTATTTTATGTTTTTAAGTTTAGTTTTTGCCTTTTTCTAGGTTGGGTGACGTGGGTCCGCCCGGGTCCTTCTAGGACCCACAGAGAACCCGGGTGGAAAATGGAGAACCAAGGTGAACCCAGAGAAGAACCGAACCAAGACCAGAACCCACACGTATTTTGGCCGGTTCGGGGGGCTAAACTGAGGAAATCGGTAACTTAGTCTGGAACTACTTTAGTTTCCCAAAAGCATAATCGCCACAATATAATATTTCAGAATACTCTTTCCACTTATCAAGTACAAATGCATAGACTTGATTTATATCTTCAATCAACTTTTTTGTGTATAACTAAGTTGTTGTTATACATCAGCATGAAACTCAATTACATCACTGTGGATGGTCTGCAACTAATCAAGGGATTGAATGGCGCAATCTGCCTATCATCATGAATTTGCACAATTCTTAAAATAATGCAATTTTCCAAAATGATTGTAAGTTTGGCATGGACGCTAAAGATACTTTGATGGAAAAATAGTGCAGTTTTCCAAAGTGATTGTGACATTGGCATAGGTGCTAAAGTCACCGTAATGGAAATCAGTGGCAGCTTCAGTGAATGTCACTTTAAGCTGTTCTAGCTGTTCTGGCTGCACCTGTGCTGGTCAAGGTGCTCCAGCCATACTTTTATCTATCCATGAGAAATCAGATCTGCTGCAGGGATTTTATCCACTTTTATGAGAGGTGGACTAACTGACTGTCAAGACAATGGCTGATAGGAACTGGTTATATCATTGGTATGATTATGCAAAATTCCCATAATATGTGAAATCTGATGATATCATTGAGAGTCTGAGACATAGAATGGAACTGTCAAGGTTACTGTAGAAGATATTGTAGCAATCAAGGTTATGTGGCAAGAGTGCTGTACTACCATAGCAACTCTTAATCAAGGTACAGCAGCAATCATCAATCAAAGGACTATAGAAATTCCACCTCGATGTACAAGAGCAATCCATCCTCTACTAGGAATCTTTCTTAATAAAACAACAAAAACAACAAAAATAGAAGAAATTAGTTAACAACATAGTGCCGGTTCCGGTAGGTTTTATTCAATTATAATGTTTTCATTTTGCATATGGTATATGCCATCTGTGTTATTGTAATCTTCCTAGTAGTTTTTTTGCACTCTTTTATTGCTATTGTTACTTGTAATTGGGTAGGTCGATTTGTTCCTCAAGCTCCACAAAATTTTATATTCCTAATTAATTGACTTACCAGTAGTTTCTAATTACTGTGCTCCACACAATAGTTTAACTTTAGACACAAAAATATTTTACTTTTGTAGTTACAAAAATGCCAAAATTTTACTCATGATAAAAAACCAGTGAAGGGTGAATTTTGCATACCGCAGGTATCTTGCTCTCTTGCACAAAAGCTATTGAAACCTCAGCATGACAAATGATAAATTCAACAGCATCTGGACCTACAGTCATAAAACAGTTTTTCTGAGAATATTTATTCTAATATTGGCATATGATCTATGACATTTTTTATAATAATGACCTACCTATCTTCTGCTCCAACAGATATACACACAAGAGATATGAAATAGCATTTAACTAAATAAGGGATTCAAAACAGAGTAGTGTGAGTGCTTAGTTATAACAACAACAAAGAAAAGGAAAAAAATATAAAAGCACCTCAAAGTAAATTCATAGAACTTTCAAGAATCAGATGTATCAAGGCTAGACACATTCATCAAAAAGAAAAGGTGGTAACTGGGTAACTTTAAAGAATGACAATGGATAGATTAGCATGCCTTTTGAGTTAAGAGGACATAAATGATAAATACACAGCAGAAGCACTCCATAATGTATAATGCCATAACCACAAATTTAAACTAAAGGGCATGAACACAATGAAAAGTACAGGAAAACTAGTTTCTTTTGTTGAAGCGGTGTAACCAAAGATTAAAGCACTAGTGGACTACAAATCTAAAATTTGTAATAAAGAGGTTCCTTTATATTAGTTGTCTACTAAAAACTGTCAATGTATAATGTGAAAATGTCAATATGTACAAATTAACAAGCAATCAAACCATCACATTTAAATATTAATTCTGACAGGAGAATCTCATATACAATCAACAGAGTGAATTATATAAATTGGAAAAAATATGAGTAAGGGTCTCAATTGTGTGCTTGAAGGAGCAAAGAAAGGAGTCTATGAAAGTAATAGTATATAGAGGGAAGCTAATTGTTCAATTACAGAAATTCTTCTTGCAATAAGAGGTCCTAAAGAAGATGGTAACATGCTCATATAAATATGCTTGAAACTAAAGCCGGGCATGTGGATAAACAAATTGGTTATTGAACACCTATTGAGTCGCACAAGTTTCATACTTAGTTGCCTAAAGCAAGAGGAATGTTAGTTGACATCAGACAAGCTGCCTTTTGAATCCAGTGTCCTGGATTCTCCTTTCTTTTTGTATTCAATGTCTGGCATAAGCTGCTTAGTTGTGACAAACAATGAATAATCAAACTTGGAATGAGAATATGCTTACAATTAATTCACTCAGATATTTTCCAAATAAGTAAACTTTTGCCTGTTTTCCGTTCTACACAATTTTGAGTCCTTAAATTGGGCATGATACAAGCATTGAAATAAAACTCTACATCATGCCCAATTTACAAAACACTTTTGTGCAAACCATAAAATGTCTTAAAAGCACAGAATGGCCTGAAAAAGTTATAAAAGTAATTGATGATAAGAATAACTTAGGTTTTATAATCAGGGCATAATCTTGCAGCTTCTCTTTATAATATCTAGATGTTTCACACAACATACTAAAAAATATTTTTAAGTAGATCTTGTGGGCATCAAAGAAACCCTAAATGACAGATGTCACTTTAGTCTTTATAATTCCTGTACATGCTTAGCGATCTTTGCAAGCAATCTTCACTAGCAACCAAACAAAGGGACATATTCTCTTGCAAGAGCTCCTTTTCAATAAGATAACCATATGTGTGTTAACTCAAAGTTTGTGGTACTAATTTCAACCGAAGCATACAAAAATGGGAAGTCAAAAGAAATCTAATCATTCAAACCAACTACAACATTATTTGGTTGCATGAATTTTATTACCCACCAAGAGTGTCATAGAGTGGAATGCAATAAATTCCCTGGCTATTGCAAGCCTGCAAAAAATCCCAAGAAAAAATAAGAATTTGCAGCCTTCTTCTTCATAAATGGATTATGCTAACTCACAAATGAGATTTAACAGTATATGTATCTCTTCATGGGAATTAGTAAATCTTCTCTCTGGAACAGAGCACAGAGAAATGGAAAATTTACTATAATTGTCAATGTCCCAGAATAGGTAAGCATGAAGATGTTGCATAGTAGGAATACTTTTACATTTTCTTTAGATAGGGAATTAATAAGTAGCATGAGAGATCCCAAGCCAAAGTAAAATGCAAGGCACCATGGTCTACTCAATTCATGAGATATAGATCTTGCATTAAAGCTTTCCAATTTAATATGAAGGAACCCTTAAATGTATTAAATTCATACCTCCATGCTAATAATCCATTCGGGACAATTTACTCCATAAATTCCACAACGACCTCCCTGAAATTGTACAACTTACAAACACTAGAACATTAGCACATGTAAATCACATCAACAAAATATCATAAGAGTAGAAGACTCAACAACATATTGCATCAACTATAGTGTTCTCCTCGGGGATTCAAAATAATGAAGAATCACCCATGTGCATTAACAAATAAATGCTTTTATGCATAGATTATAAAAGAGAATCACTTGACCTTGAATTGGATATAATTACAAAAAATCAAAATATGAAATCAATTACACAAGAATTCTTTGTGGCTGTCAAATGAACCATACTTGTCACATAGCTTTCCAACAAAATCATAATGATAAATTTAGCTTGGCAAGAAGCTCGTGAATAACATACAAAGGGAGCCAGCACCATTCGTTGGCTTGGAACTTGCAGATACAGACAGGATAAATATGCATGGGAGATACCACATTACCAGGACATATTGAAAATTATTAATGGGGATACAAGGTTAAAATAGAGTAGGAAAGCAATGTTTAAAACAGGGTGGAGGATCTTGAGATGGATCTACTGTCTCCTTGCCTTTTCCCTACTCTGCTGTGCTCTCAAGCTATCATTTAGAAAAAACCCATCAAATTGGCCTTCCCAAAGTTTGACCTTTCTATATGAGGGAAGTCTCTAACATTGACCTTGTAATTTCCCTGAAGAGGGGCCTCAAAGGAGACTCAAAACATCAGAAAGAAAAACACAACATAGTGGTATCCAAATACATGTTATTATGTCTAACTGTAAAAATCTCAAATCTTTAATTAAGACAAACTTAGATCACTGCAACCCCCTTTAGGAATCTGTTCAGAGCTGTTTAGACAATTTCTTATATTGCTTTGCACAGCGAGGTTCTATTTTGTATCTGATTTCAGCTTTGAACAGAGTTTCATAAAGTGCACATGAAGGGAACTTTGGAGGTTTAAATATTGGTATAACGTTCCTCTATTACATTATATATTCTAGTCTTTAAGAATTATTTAATTCCTGATACGATCTAGATCTGTTCTTGAACAATTCATATTTTAATTTAACTAATGTTGGAGTCAGGGATTGATTGTCCTTCAAAAGAATATAGAGAAAACTTATTGCAATATTTAGCAGGTTTTGTGCTATTATAGAATGAGTGTTATACTTCAATTATAATAAATCTCTTGATTCCAAAGTATTTTTAATATGCCTAAATGTGAAAAGGTAGAAATTTCTGCATGATGCAATGGCATAGGAATCAGGTAAGGTACACTGTAGAACAAGACAAGAATCTGTATTTTGAATTTATCTATGCAAGTAACTGATATTCATATTTTAGGTTTATGAACCTAACTCTACAAGTTATAGCAACCTAGGAATAGGTTTATGTCAAGGAGGAACTATGTATACCAACTACAAGCCTTGAACAAGTGTTATACCATGAGAGTGCTAGCTTAAACCTTGCATAACACAGTGTGGTTTAAGTTCAAAAACATCAGAAGAAGATTTCTGCTAATCGCCGCTGTAGTGGATGAGCTAGGTCAACTAATCTAATTCAGAGGCAAATGAAGAATAGCAATCATGCACGGTGAAAGGTAGTACATTTCAAAAAATGCATGTAGGGTAATTGTACATGAAAAACTGGCCCCTGGAGAAAAAATGGGATTCAAAGCAGCTATAATATTAAGTACACAACAAATGTAAGAAGACAACCAAACTTGATTCATACCGGTCAAGACAAATTCATATTGATTATAAGAAAAGAAGCATACATCAGTTTGTCCCTGGAGAGATCTTGTACTCTTTAAGATATACATCATGCTATCAGGTCAGAAACGATGCCAAATAACTATTAATACGATTTTAGACCCTATTGTTCCATTTATGCCCAAAAGTGAATTTCTAATGTAGGTACAACATTCTACGAGAAGTCAGACAATAGAAGTTTGACACAGTTCTAGCAGTTCAACTGACCTGGTTTTGTACTTTAAGTTTTTGAGGTGTGAATCTGCACTACATCTAAAAGTAGGATAGGTTGATATTTTGACTAGAGAGACTAATCTGGTGTTCCTAGAAAATTATGAAATACGAAAATCCCAAACAATCTTAAGTGTGATTATGGAGGAAATTTTGCTATAATTACAGTTTGCCACTGACAGTCACACCATATTACACTCAAATGACCAGTGGAAAATCGTGTGTAATCCTTTGGGATTTCAGGGCCAACAATGAACACCAAGACCTATGACACCATTCTTAGGTTTATCAATTCTGACTTGTTAAGTGTGTTATATTGAAATTATTTTGTGAAGGACCACTTGATTAATAAATATCTGCAAAATGGTTACATTGCAAAGCATTTCTGCTTATGATATATAGACATACCATTAAGTTGTTAACATCTTGATGAGTGTTTGTTAACATGTTCAAGGAATGTTTAGAAACCAAAACACAAGTTTGCAACGTGTGACAGTTTGCAGTCACTATTAATGATTAATTAATGGAAGAAGAGTATAACAGGATTAACATCCCAAGTGGATTCTGGGATGAGGTCTTATCTTTAAGTTCGCAAGGATTATGAAATCTCTCTAATTCACTTTGGAACCACTACAATAAATAAAGTTCACTTTCAATTATGAACCAGATAATAAGATTATGCTTTTTGAATAAACTATGTAGATTTTTTTGCATCAACATTTTGGATTACAGTCAGTGATCTACCATCAAGATGAGGAAGAAAAGTAGATTAGATTGTAGATTAGTCTCCCTAAATACTATAAGAGGGAAAGAGAGGAAGAAAAGGTGTAGGGAACAAGAAGAAGTGATGGATCGTAGTATTTAGGGAGACTAATCCACAATCTAATTTACTTTTCTTCCCCTCCCTAATTATGGATCACTGAATATGATCCAAAATTTTGATGCAAAAAAATTGCACGGTTTATTTCAAAAGTGTGCCTTTATCTTCATGGACTGGAAAAACAAAGTCCAAAACCAGATAATTTTAATCAAGCCAACAAATGGACAATCAATTGTTATTTCAAATAATACTCACCGAACCAACATCACAGCTCCTTATAGCTGATCCAATTTGAATTGACAAGTCATATGCTTCCTGATATGTCAGCCACACATATTTTCCTACCTGGAAAAGGGAAAAAAATTAAAACCATGTGCATGCAGACATTCCTTGTCCACCAAGGAAGACATAAAGTAAATTAAAAAGAACAAATGGATAACAGACGCAGATATACCAATACAATGAAATCGGCAGTAGTGAATCACCTTTCCATTTTCAATCTCACGGTGGCCTAGCATTTGGTTATGTGGTCGTTTCTGGACGGCTTGGCTGAAAGATATGGCATAAAAAATTTTGAGATGTCAGCTTATAACAGACAACTTAACCAGCTACTGAGGCAGAAATGGTATTCTGGGGAATGTTGCTGAATAAGCAACAACCAACACAAATCTTCATTGTATATTCCCATTAAGCATCATAGTAACATAAAACAAACAATTGTTTTAGTAAAATGTGTAGCAATTCCAGAAAATCTTAATTCTTTTGGAACAAATCAGCATCTATAGAAATGTTATGCCCTAAAATTTTCTCAACCTAAACCATACACAACTACCAAATTTTTTTCAACTTGCTAATGCTACTAAGGTAAATTCAGTTCTAAAGTTAACCTATAATTGATGACATCAAGTTCACGATATCATTGTATCATTTAAACTATCTTAGGAAGGGTTCTAGTTTGCATTTCGCTCTAAGTGTTTCAAATTGAGATGTTTCAGAACTTTTCCTAGGTATTCTAAGGTATGGTATTTTTAAATGAATAAACATCCAGCTTACACATGAAGACCTAAAATCTAAATGAACACTTTCCATGCTATGAAAGGCAGATACCCACATGAAACCCTTTCTTTTCAATTGGTATTATCCTAGGATGATATGTAAAAGTACTATAAAAAGCTACAGAATCAGAGCTGGTGTGTCCATGAACCAGAAATAGCTCTTGATTATTGGATACAAGAATCATTCAATAGGAGATATAAACTGAATAAGACGAAATTGGCAAGAGTCTCATCTCCAAAATTCCTGAGGTTACTTTCAAGATTACCTCAACATAAATAAACAGGATCTTGAATGTGTTAAAGACCAATCAACACAAATAGCATTTAACCATAAGAAATGTTAACAAGATACACATAATGACTAGAAAACATTGACATGAACAAAGAAATTTACTATAATTTTAATTTTAGAGATTCATTTAACACACTTTATCACAAAGGGAGATGTGATCCATGGCAATCAGTCATAAGCATGTGTTTTAGCTCAACACAATAAAACTTCCCTCCCTTCTCTTGTAAACATTTGAAGTTTTACTTGTGACTCGCCACAACTCTTGTACCACACTAGCCCATGATATGGAGCTCTAAGAGCACTTGGGTCAAACTTCATGATGTAATTCACTTTCACACTATCATGCAAGTAATGCATCCAATCGAATTGTTGGGTCAGTGACTCGGTACCACTAACATATATGCAGTTATTGATTCTAGTGGCATAAGGATGTTTATGCTTTTTGTCAAGATTTGCAATGAACACACTTTGTATTCTCCATCGTTACAATGATTTTCATGTATAGATAAATTAGCAAACCAAATAAAGAAGAAGAAAAATGCAGGAAAAGTGAATAATAATAAACCATTCAGCCAACTAGATCCAATAGTCGTGATTTTCTTACCAGCAAAGACCAATCGAATAGTTCATTGCTTTGCTTATCAATAAATAAACACAACACATCATCTTTGGATCCCTTAGAATAGTTTTCTCCTTTAATATATTTTCATCTCTATTGAATCATTTTCTGCACTCGGTACTCCTTGGATGCCCCTCCTCTTCTTCTTTCACTAGAGGAGGCCATCAATAGAACTATTAGAGAGGCTACACACTAACAATACATCTTTGGTTCCCACTAACCTTAGAGACAGAGCTTATAGTCTAAGATAATTTTTCTCCATTCAAATACTCCTTGGATGTCCTTCTTCTTCTTCTTTCTCTAGAGAAGTCAATCAATAGAGCTGTTAGAGAGGCTATGCATTGACAATCCATCAAATCACATGAACTTCTCCTCCAAAGCCTTTCAGCCCCATGCTCGCTTTCAATGGCATCTTAAAAATTAAGGATAGATCATTCAAGCAATGTATCTTTAGCATCATCGATCACATTGTTTGAGCGCATGAGGCATAAAAGTATTAAATTGGAATGAAACACAATTAACTGCATTTAATCAGCCACAACATGTACCTTCTTTGGCTAGATCATACAATATTGGTTATTCCTATCCCTAACTCTATAGTGCCTAGAGCTAGGGCCCTTCACCAACAAGATGTTCCAAGGCCAAGGGTTGCGATCAATGATGAATTATCCACCTTTAGACAAGTAGATCTCTTTTTCCTTCTTCAGCCTATAGTCAATATCATATCAATATAATTTCTGTAAGGATGTTGGAGGAGAACTAAGCATGGATATGTCTGAAGCAAGAATACCCGTAAAAGGTGTGATGCAAAAATTGATTCCGGAAAACGAGTCAAAGTTTTCAGTTACCCAATCAGATCATCCCAAAGCTCAGATTTTGTTTGAATCCTCAGGTGTGGGGACTTACTATCTACAAACAGATAAGGTGGGTGAGTCCTCGACTCGAAATGAGTCAGAAAATGATGATATTTCCTCCACTTCAAATGAATCGTCATCAAGTGATTTGTCTATCTCCGATCGCGAATCCTCATTAGACGATGAAGCTTTGGACTTCGACATTGTTAGACTTGGTGATCCCAACGGTGTTTGGTTACTTGAATTTGATGGTAGCTGCTCTTCGACTAGTTCTAGAGCAGGAATGGTTTTTATTTCCCCCACAGGAAAGTTTTTCCCTTTCTCTTTCAAGTTACAATTCGATAACACTAATAACACCGCCGGATATGAGGCCCTGTTATTGGGAATGCAAGTTGCACTGAAGAAAGGTATAAAAAATCTCCATGCACAAGGTGATGTTGAGCTGATAGTATGTCAAGTGAGAAATCTATATCAGACAAAGAATGATAGATTCAAGTATTATCGTAATCTAGTATGGGATTCCGTTGAGGAATTTGAAGCTTTTGATATATCTGTTGTCCCTAGAGAATATAATACCAGAGCTGATTCTTTAGCAATCTCTGCCACACTCTTGGTACCACATAAAGACTTTTAGGGTTCTACCTACACCATTGAGCTGGTTTTTCGCCCAAGTGTCCCTGACAATTTAGATAACTAGAAAATTTTCAACAATGATCATCAAATCATTGCCTTTCTGGAGAAAGCAAAGAACTTTGATGAGTTGTACTTCGAAGGTAGCGATCCTCCACCTTGAGAATCTGTGTCAAATATGGACCCTGTTACAGGTGAAGAATACTTGCAACTCAGAGGGAATAAGATTCCCAAAGGATTAGTATCCTTAGAGAAGCTTTTTGACAAGCATGATCGTTATGTCAAAAAGCAATTCTCAGATTCCGACTCGTCTAACAAAGTGGAACAAATCAATTTGGGAACTGAAGCTAACCCCAAGATGGTGAACATCGGCAAATGTTGCACAGCCGAAGAAAGAAGACAATTTGCTCAGTTACTACAAGAGTATATGGATGTCTTAGCATATTCATATGAGGATCTAAAATCATTTCGGCCCAAAGAAGTGCAACATGATATTCCTCTCAAGGTTGGAGCTTTGCCTTACAAACAAAAGCAGAGGCAATACAATCCCAAGATTTCTAGAACGATTTTGGCAGAAGTTCAAAAGATGTTGAATGCACAGATAATATTCCCTATCCATCATTCAACATGGATACCTAATATCGTTCCCGTTAGTAAGAACGGTGAAATCCGCATTTGTGTAGATTTCAGAAATCTAAACCAGTTGTCACTCAAAGACAATTATCCCCTTCTAGTGATGGACCAAGTCCTACAAAATGTAATTGGATCCAAGATGCTCTCCATGTTGGACGGATTTTCTGATTACAATCAAATTGAAGTTAATTCAAGCGATCAACACAAAACCACTTTCACAACGCCATGGGGGACCTTGAAATATCGCAAGATGCCTTTTGGTTTGATCAACGCTAGAGCCACATTCCAGCATGCAATGGATCTCGCTTTCCGCGATGTGATGGGTTAAGTTTATCGTGGTGTATCTTGATGATCTCACGGTTTTCTCTAAGCAACGTCATGAACATTTTTACCATTTGAGGCAAATTCTTGAGAGATGTCGTTAGCATGGTATTTCCCTAAATCCCAAGAAGTCAACTTTTGGGGTGACCGAAGGTAAACTTCTTGGTCATGTTGTATCTACAAAGGGAATCAAGATTGACTTGGAAAGGGTCAATGGAATTAAATCTCTCACCCTACCGTCAAGCAAGAAGGTTGTCCATTCCTTCTTTGGCAAGGTAAACTTCTTAAGGAGATTTCTCCTAGACTTTGCTGAAAAGACTCGTCATATTGTAAATATGATGAAGGGTAACACCACATTCCATTGGACGGCAAAAGGGAAAGCAGTGTTCAATGATATCAAGGAGGCCATTGCTCACGCACCTGTGTTGGTCTGTCCCAACTACACCAAAGATTTTATCATGTACAGTTATGCTTCCAAGCATACACTCTCAGCAATCTTGGTGCAGGAAAACAATGAAGGCTTTGAATCTCCCATTGCATTCATGAGCTGCCCCCTAAAGAATTATGAGCTGAAATACTCTCAAATGGAGAAGCATGCTTTTGCAGTTGTCAAAGTTGTCAAGGATTTTCAGTTCTATATTCTAAGTAGCCATGTCAAGTTTCTAGTCCCAAATTCGACTGTTAAGTCTATCCTAACACAATAAGAATTTGGAACAAAAAGAGGCAATTGGATTGCCAAAATTCAGGAATACGATCTGGAAATCAAACCCACTAAGTTGATACGTGGAAGTGGACTTTGTCAACTTATCGCTGAAAATGATCCAAATAAAGAAATTTCAGAGGATGAAGAAGTTTCAGATGATGAAGAGGTGGATCCAAGTACACTTCCAATGGTACTGTTTGTTAGTACCACTGACGAATGGTATTCCAATATTGCCCATTTCCTCACATATGGGGAATGTCCCGATCACTTGACCCCAAAAGAAACAAGAACCATCAAGCTGAAATGAGCAAATTTTGTCTTATGGGACAATGGCTTATACAAGCGTGCAATGGATGGGACGTGTTGTGACCTTTTCACACATCACCCCATTTTGAATGGGGACCCCCTAATTTTTGCTTCGTTCCTCGTCTTTTGGCTTTGGTTTTCTCTCTCTCTCTCTCTCTTTTTGTCTTTTTCTATTGTCTGCCTTTCGGGGGATGTGCCCGTCTTTGAGCTTAAACTTGAGATTTTAGTTAAGTCTGAGAATTAGGGTTTGCTTTCTTCTGGCCAGTATGAAGTCAAATGGAGTGAGTGAATTGAAATCTGAGCCTGGCGCTGTAGTCAGTAAGCTTCCAGCAAGGTCCCAACAAAATTTCATTGAATTTTGACAACTTACTATTCTTAGTAAGTACCTAATTTGGGACATTTTCTCAGCGCTTTTTGAAGTTCTATCCGTTACACTGCATCCGGGGCATGTCAAGCTACTTGCCTGCAAATTTTGAGCCAGATTTTAGGGTTTACATGCGAAGTTTTTCAATGCATGTCTAGAGAATATTTCTGGGTTTTCCAAGACCTACGCGGTGATATAACATGCAAGATGAGATGATAACTTTCAGCAATCTTCACTTCGGAGGCTATTTTTAGGGTTTGCATGTTGGAGTCTTCAACGCATGTCTGGATATTCTTTGTGGGTTTTTCGAAAGCTTCATAGTGATGTAACATGCAAACCAGGATTAGGATCTTTTCCAAGAGTTGTCTTCAGAGGCTATTTTTAGGGTTTGCATGCAGGACTTTTCAATGCATGTCAGGTTATTCTTTATGGGTTTTTCAAGAGTTACGCAGCGAGGTGACATGCAAGCAGAGTTGGTCACTTTTTCAGGGACTTACTATTTTTAGCAGGATCATTCTGGCAGCTACCCAACACTTCATTATCACGAACAGGGCGACACGCAACAGAAATAGGGTCAAACGGAGATCATTTGAGCAACATGCAAGTCAAATTAGGGTTTCGAGCTTTGGGGCCTAAAATGAGGGGTCAAACGCCAAAATCTCTGAAAACTGATGTATCCCACTGCGATCAGTATCTTTCAAGGAATCCACTGGTAAAATTTGAAGACAATCTGAGCAGTCACTTCTGAAACAGGCTATAAATAGCAAGTCAATGCAAGACACCAGTGTAAATAGGCCAGTCAACCCATGAGGATCACGTTAGTCAGATTTCAAGTTAAACAGAGTTGCAAAAGTCCTGAAACCAAGCAGTTACCATAAATAGTAAATCACCTCCAGAAACATGCTATAAATAGCAGGTCGGCACAAGATGGCAATGTGAACAGATCAACTAGATCATGAGGATCCTGTGGCGCGAATTCCAAATCAATCCAAGCTTTAGAAAGGTGAAAACCAGAAACTTACTAAATATAGCAAACAAGGGGCAAGCAAGCTAAAAAATGTCTAAGTCTGAGAAACTTCTTGCTTAGCCCCCTAAATGCACCCAAGATGAAGCCGGCAGAAGGATGATAAAAAGTTTTCAAGTATGTGAAATTTCCTACTTAACCCCTCAAATGCGCCATCATCAGGAAGGAGGTGATAAAAAAATGTCTAAGTCATGAAGAATTCCTCCATGACCCCCCAAATGCGCCCATATTGGAAAGGTGCTTGAAGAAGTTTTTAAGCGTTGCAAAATTCTTGTAGAGGGTCCCAAATGCGCCCAAGGAGAGAAGTAGTAAAGGCAAGTTTAAATTCCTCCTTGACCCCTTGAATGTGCCCATGTTGAGGTGGAGCTAAGACATGTTCAAGGCGTTGAATTCCTCCTTGACCCATGAAATGCGCCCAAGTTATCTAGCTATGAAGAACATGAAAAAAAATTTAAGTCATGTTAAGTTCCTGTAGGACCCCCTAGATGCGCCCATGATTGGGGATGGATGAGAAAAGTTTCTAAGTGTCAAGAATTCCTCCTTGACCTTCCAAATGCGCCCATCTCCAAGAGGTATGAAAAACAAATGGCTAAGGCATTGTTAATTCCTGCAAAGGGTCCCAAATGCGCCCAAGTTAGAGGTGGCTCTAGGAAATATGTTAAATGGCGTTAATTCCTCCTCAACATGTCAAATGCGCCCAAAGATGTTGAAGGTGGTGGCTCTTCAAAAAATGTTCCAAGTATTGTCAATTCCTCCTTGATACCCCAAATGCGCCCATATTCAAGATGACTCTAGGAAAGGTTTCTAAGTATTGTTGAAGTTCCTCCACCACTAGCTAAATGCACCCAAGTTGATGGGCTAGCATGAAAAAACTCTAAGGTGTTTAAAATTCCTTCTAGACCTCTCATATGCGCCCATGCTCATGGGGATTGATAAAAAATTTCTAAGTATTGAAATCTCTCCTCCCCTAGAGGAATACACCCAAGCTTGAGAGAGGATGATAAAATTTACTAAGGCATGGATAGATTGGCAATAGATACATCAAAATGCGCCAACTTCATGAAGTTGAAGAAAATCGTCCAAGGCAAAGCAAGAAAAATACGCCCAGAGATGAAGAATGAAGATGAACTTTGATGGCAAAATATTTTTCTTAGGTATAAATTGCAAAAATTAAAAGTACCCCTTCGTCTATAAACTCATGAATTTGATGTTTTCTAGGGAGAATTCTCTTCTGGGTACTGGATATCTTCGACAAGGAATTGATTATAAAATTTTCCACACCTCGCCAAGGATTTTAAGATTAAGATTTTTGATGAGCACCTGATTGATGAATTTCCTAAGTAAAAATTTTAAATTTTCTAAGGCAAGAATAGAAGTGTTCTTTTTGAAAATGAAATGCCTTGGCTGGTGAAATTGAAGTTAATTGCCTAGATGATTTTGATCAAATTCTTCATGAAAATAATCTTCCCGAGCCAGAGATGGATAAAAATCAAAGTGTCAATGCCTCAGCTAGTGAAATGAATTTCTTAAGGGGGTGTAGTTGAGTTTAATATTTTCAAAAGATGATTTAAAAATGCTAGTGAAGTACGCCTAGACCAGTGAATCTTTTTGAAATTTTAGGTGGTCAAAATATTCTAGATGCTAGATGCCAAGTGTTACAGCTGCCTGAGGAGAGAAATTTGAATTCCTGCAGTGGAGTAGTGGAAATTTAATAACTCAGCTAAAATTAGCTTCTTCTAGAAATCGACTTGGATATAAGAATTGAGATGGTTTTCATTCTCTTCATCAGTTGCTGAAGTGCAAGCTAAAACTTGGTGAAGAAATTTGAACTTGGGCTCTAGTTGTTGAGAGAAATTAGAAGTTGAGCTTTGAGGAAGGAATAAATTGAAGCTGAGAAGTTGTTGAAGCAAGCTTGGGTCGAATTTTTCTTCTAAGTGCTGAAGTTGTATTGCTGCAAGAAAATTTTCTAGGTGTTGAGAGTTCGAAGTTGCTGCAGGAGGTGTTGAGAATGGCTGAAGTATTGGCAAGGAAAATAATGTTGAATCCAGCAAGGCAAATGCGTCCAGACAAGTTGTGTGATCAAGAAGCTAAGCAAGTCTTTCCTACCGAAGTCGAAGTTTTCTTCAAAGTTGGGAAAGTTGGCTGATACGAACTTGGGTTCTTTCAATATGGAAGCTTTTAAATGCTAAATGATGGGAATTGGAGGCCATCGTCCATCAATCACTTCTCACAATATTGTCAGAAGTGGACTTTATGCAACTGCTGGTTTTCCACCAGCAATTCAATGTCCGGAGTTGATCATGGAGTGTGCTAATTGCTACAACCCGGAGTGAAGGACTATCACTTCACCGAATGGCAAGTTGTTCGCCAACCTCACACCTGCAGCTATTGGCGAAGCATTTGGAATTCCCTCACATGTGAAGATGATTTACAAAACGAGAGAACATGCTGAGTGTATGTATGCTTCTACATTTGACAGATGTGCTGATATGATAAACTCACGTTGAATGAACAAGCCCAAGCCAACTCGCATGAAGTTGCCGAAGCAGATAATCTCAAATGATCTGAAGCAGGAATATTGTGATTTGATTATGATGCTCAGCAAAGTTGGAGGATGTCCCCAGGTGTTCATCTTTAAGCTGTGGATGTTTTACTACATCAACCTTGTGCTGGAAGGCAAGAAGCATATTGACTGGGCAATGATGATTAGTGATAATTTGCACGAGCAACTCCGGAGTTTGAGGAGAACGAAAACATTCTATATGGGCTCATACATTATCTACATGTTGGCTCATATGACGAAGTACAGAGGAATATCATACAAGGAGCCAATTGGATGTGGCTCTCAGCAGTTCAAGATTCATGAGGCTTGTCCGCAGCTGCACTTGACAAGCACATCTCATTACAAGAGAGTCAATGACACCTTCACCATGCACATAACGAGATCACTTTAGCAAAGAACTCATCACAAAATCTCCAAGGAGGCTCAGGAGTTGATAGAAAGGTATGGGTGTTGGTTAATCTAATTTCCAAAATTTACTTACATTAGGCTGCAAGGGTTCTCTTCATATCCATATAGGTTGCCCAAATACCCTACAAATAGGATTTTGATGTTAGAAGTATCTAGGCAACTCATTGCCTATCATAAAATTCAGAAGAAGAAGAAGGGAGGACTTGACTTCCCGATCATCATGGGGAATTCAGATGAAGTGTGTCTTTCACTGCAGGCAGCCAAGGAAGCTAAAAATGAGCTTCAGTTTTTCCGCCTTTCTTACCACACCAGTAGGCAGTATTATGATCCTCACAAGAATATCAGATGGATACTGTCAGAGGAGTTCAGGCATAAGGCAAATATTGAAGATTACTAGGCTGGTGCATTGGATGAAGCTGAAGTAAGAAGAAGGATGTTTTCAAGATTACCTTTGAGCATGATTAGGGAGTGCGAGATTATTCCAGTGCCGGACCAGGTAGACGAGGATATGAATGTTCTTCATCCAAATTATGAGAGAGTGAGGGATACACCACTCCCACTTCCAAATTGGTCGAAGCCGGAGATTGCGGATTTGGATACACTTTGCATACCAGTCTTGACATTCACCAGAGGATGGGTTGAGAGACATGTGAATAGGCTTAAGAGTAGGTCAATTCCTCTTACTTACAATTTGATGAGAGATCATAGGACGCCAACTACTACAAAGAAGAAGCAGGTTGCTCAAGTTCCAGAGTCATGAAGGAAAGAGCCAGTTCAGCTAGAGCCTCCAAGAGTTGAGGTAGCATCACCTACACCATTGGAGACACATTCTCCAAGCATACAAGAGGTTTCATTATTTGTTGATCAGAGGAATATGTTGAATAAGGAACAGGAATTACAAGAGGCAAATCAGCCACCACGAAGGGAGTCTGTTGGCCAGAGTGTCAACGCACCTACCAGAAATAACCAGCAGGAAGAAGATGAAGAAACTGCCACAGATACACGCTTCCAACACGAGCTTGAGGCGGCGTTAGAGGATGACACGGTTACAGGACAAGAAGCCCAGGGTTCAGGAGATACTCAGCCTGTAGAAGTCGGTGAGATTCGTCAAGATGAAGTTAGAGAAGAGGTTCGTGAAGAAGTAAGGAATGAGCAGCCATTTGTTATTTCCAACCTACAGCAGGTAGTACCAGATAGGCTCAGAGACAGGATGAGTAGGAGCCCCGTTGAGGAGACTGATCTAGCAGTTGAGATGGAGGAATTCCTGAGTAGAATCAATGTGCCTCTGACAAAGAAGAGAGCTAGGAAGTTTTCAAAGATTTCAACAGATGAAGATGGCTCTCGCACCCTTCACGTGGCTATGCCAAGGGTTGAGTGTGATCGAGATGAGGCTATTCCAAAAAATTATGTGATCACCACCATGGAGTTAGGTCGCCCCACAGGAGCACAAATAATTGAGGAATGTGATAACTCCTACCAAGCACTCAAGGACGGGTTGCTCTGGACTAAAGACAAATACAAGAAATTGAAGGAGCATAAGAAATTGATAGGTTACGTACAACACTTGTCTCGTCCTTGTGGGCAAGAGAATCCAGTGATTGAGCTTCCAGCCGAGTTTCCTAGAGAGTTTGTCAGTGGCTTGGAGGACTTGAGGAAGATGGCACAGGAGGCGGATAAGTGGGTTGCTAGCGTTCGAGCTGAGACAGAAAAGTTTATGGAGGAAGAAAAGTTTATGGAGGATCTTGCTCATGCTTATCAGCAGGCTTCCAGCATTATGGCGCGGATGGATGCAGTTGATCAAGCTTGGGGTGATGCTCATATCTATCAGACTAAGGTTGTCCTTCATTTAGAGGCTTTGATGCATACTCCCTTACAAACTTTGGTTGAAGGAGGCGTGATACAAGAGGGTGATAGATATGACTTCACCGGCTGGTACTCTTCAATTGTCACAGGCCGAGGATTCTTCGATGCAGCATAGGTAGATTCGGCCAGGGTCAGAAAGGCCATGGTGAACATTCTTGATGGAATCTTGAACACATTGGAGGCTATCTTTCCTAGGAGGTTGACTTCTGAGGAGGTGACTGCTAATAATTTGAGTAGGCAACCACCCTTTCTTTTCAGAGGTGAAGACTTTTGTTCAAAATGACTTTAAGAACACCTCAACTTTCTCCAGCATTATTCAGAACACTTAGGATGCTTTAGTTGCTTGGAGAAAGTCTTGCACTCGACATGGGCAGGAAGTTACAATGTTAGAGTTCCAACTTGATCATATTCCACCTATCTCAGTTCAAGAGGTTGAAGTTGTGCTGGCTAGGTTCATTGATTTTGCAGCCAAGGAGAAGGAGAATGGAAACGCCTTTCTGGATGATGACCTTCTAGATGATTGATAGTGGGCATTGATTGCCTTTACTATTTTGGGATTGAGTGGGAATCTTTTGACTCATTTATTGTACCACTCCTCATTCTGGTAGTTTTTAGGGTTAGGGCTTATGTGGCTTGATCTGAGCCCTCCATTTGTTTGTAATCTAAGCTGTCCATTGGACTTGGCCAGCTATAAAAAGAGCATCCCCCCTCATTTGTACATCAATAGAGATTAGACTAGAGATCAAAGAATAGAGCAGAGAGACTGATAGCTTAGCATAGTTTGTTAGCATAGCATAGTTTGAAGGAGAAGGAAAGTTTTCCCTTGAGAACTTTGTAAGAAGTTGTTGTAAAAACTATCATAATAAAAAGAGCTTTCATTGATGATGATTTCATCTTTTGTTATGAGCAGCTAGCAAGATTTCTTCGTCCTTCTACTTCAAGTAGCTTAAATTAGAGTAATTTTCATTTTCATGCAAGTAGTAGTTAGTTGTGGATTGTGGTGTTTGATCAAGGCAGCTTCGTTTAATCCATACCACTAGCAACTTGCCTTGTGTGGTCGACTGGAACACTTTATAAGCTTAACTTCGGTTATGATTCACGTCTTGGCATGCATCGTTGTGATGGTGTCTTTATGCTGAATTGTGACTTGAACACTCCTTGCTATCCCCTTGAAGATTGCACCGACTTTGTAAAGGCTGTCCAACGCGAGGCGAAGCAAAGTCTGGTTGAAGCCTACTGAAGTTGATCCCACGTTCCGCTCTCTAATAGAACTTAGATCTTCTGAACCCTACACTCATCTAATTCCCGCACATTTTTGGTTAGTATAGGAAACACGTACCTCAGCACCAAATCATCCATATTGCACGAAAATCCCCTTTCATCATTAATCTGCAGTCAGCTGCCATGAACTTGTGAACAATTGTGTAAGTATAGGACTTTTCTCCGATGTGCTGATAAGGAACAACAACAGAAACTGTTGAAGTCTTATCATGACTTGGCATGTGGTGGACATTTTTCAGCGTCGGTAACCACTCACAAGATCCTGAGAGCGAAGTATTACTGGCCCACACTTTTTCAGGACACGTACTCTTGGGTGCGTAAGTGTGAATTGTGTCAACAGTTCGTTGGCCAACCCAGATTGGCATCCTTGCCATCGAAACCTGTTGTAATTGAAGAACCTTTCCGGCAGTGGGGAATCGACTTCATAGGTGTAGTTAATCCATCATCAAGTGCAGGACACATCTATGTCTTGACTGCTACTGACTATTGTTGTGACCTTTTCACACATCGCCCCATCTAAAATGGGGACCCCTAAATTTTTGCTCCGTTCTGGTCTTTTGGCTTTGGTTTTTGTCTTTCTCTCTCGTTCTGCTTCTGTTCTGCTATCTGCTTTTCTGGGGACGCTCCCGTCAGCAAGCTTGAACGTAAGATTCGACCAAGTCTAGAATAAGGGTTTCACATCCTTTAGGTCACATTGAGGTCAAATTGAGTTGATTATTTAGCTTTTGAGCCTAGCAGAGTTATTACGATACTTTCAGCAAGTAACCCCTAAATTTTCACTAAATTCTGCCATCTTTCTATTTTTAGTGAGTGTCAGTTTAGGGTTGATTTTCTTAGGATTTTCACATTTCGGCAACTTCACTGCATTCCGAGCACTTCAAGTTCACTTTTGAAAAATTCTGAGCAGAAACGGACAACCTGCTATTTTTGGCAGTACAGCTTCCAGAGCAGATTTCAGGGTCTTAATGTTATATTTCCTGATGCATGTCCGAAGATTCCTTCTGGGTTTTTCGAGACCTTCGCGACGATATGACATGCAAAGCAGGGTGATGACTTTCAGCATTCGGCCTTCGGAGGCCAATATTAGGGTTTGCATGCAGATATTTTCAGTGCATGTCGGCATTTTCTTTCTGGGTTTTCCAAGAGCTTCGTAACGATGTAACATGCAAATGGAGCTGACCACTTTTCGGAAACTTACTATTTTTAGCCAGTGCGTGCATGTTGGAAATTTTTCTGGGTTTTTCTGGGTTTTTTGAGATTTTTCGGGCAGTATGACATGCAAGATCATCCGGTAGCCGGTCAGTCACTTTTCCGGCCGTTTTCTATTTTTAGCAGGTATCACTGGGGTAGCTACTCAACACCTCAGAAATGCAAGCTGACCGCCATACAACTGAAACGAGGTCAAACGGAGCTCATCTGAGCAACATGCACAAAATTAGGGTTTCGAGCTTCAGCACTAAAAATAAGGAGTCAGAAGTCAAAATGTTCAAAACTGAGGTATCCATCATGATTGACATCCTTCCGAGAAGCTGCTGGCAAAATTTGAAGGCAATCGAAGAACCTGCAATTTTTAGTAAGGCGTTTTGGACAAGGGCTATAAATAGAAAGTTGATCTCGGCGTCAGCATACACAGGCAAGTTCACCAACGACGGGCACACTGTCCAAATTTCAAAGCAAACGGAGCAAAGGAAGCCTCAGAAACGGGCACTTACTATGAATAGTAGGTCACTCCAGCAGCAGCTATAATTGGCAGGTCAGCACCAGATCTCAGCGAGCACAGGTCAAGCATGTGACAAGTAATCCGTGGCGCGAATTTCGAGATAAACAGAATTACAGAGAGTGAAGAATCAGACAATTACTATTTTTAGCAGGTCAATTAGAGTTTCCTAAAATCAAGGGCGGAACCCGACATTCACGCAGAAGCAGCATCCAGTCGCAATCACCATGTTTTGGGCATTCAACACATAAAATTTGAAGACTTTCTGAACAGTTTCTATTTTTAGCAGTTTGCTAAAAATAGCAAGTACAATCAGGCATCGGGCACTGGCGGCACAAATCAGTTCGAATTCAGAGCAGGGCAGACATCAGGCTTTCGAGAGTCAGGATCCAGTCAACGGCACAAAATTCAAAGAACTTTCTAAAAATAGAAAGTCGGGGCGAGTTAGGGTTGACCAGGGAAAATCAACTTAAATCTGGCAGAGGGCGTAAAATTTGCTAAAATGGATAAAATTTCAAGTCCGGTAGTGAAACTCGCTTTCAAGACTGAACAGAGGCTGAAAAAAAATGACTGAGTCTGGAAAACTTGAAGTTGCAATGTTAAAGTGCGCCCACCAAGGTTGAAGGTTTAAGAAAGTGGCTAAATTCGAAACTTGAAGTTCATGGGTCCAAATGCGCCCCTAGTCAAAACTAGACGGAGACCCATCTAAATGCGCCCATGGACAAAATTGGAAGCTCCACCTCTCATGTGCGCCTAGGGTGTCAAAATTGAAAGGAGGATGTGCTAAATGCGCCTCAAGCAAAAGGTGAAACCTCCATAGTCCATATGCGCCTAAGTGCCTAAAACTGGACGCTGGATAGTCCATATGCGCCTAGGATAAAAACTGGATGTTGACCATGTCAAATGCGCCCCCCTTGACAAACTGGAAGTTGATAGTCTTAAATGCGCCCAGTATTGAAAATGGAAGCTGGATGGTTGATTTGCGCCCAAGTCCAAGAGGGTTTGAAATTTTGGCTAAGTCATTAAAGTGGGGCCACAGGAGGTGATATGCGCCTAAGCCTAAAATGAAACCTCCACTAGCTATATGCGCCTAAGCCTAAAATGAAACCTCCACTAGCTATATGCGCCTAAGTTGAAACTGAAAGCTCATCATCTAATATGCGCCTAAGGAGAGGAGAAGATATTTGAAAAGTCTCTAAGTATTGGAAATTGAAAGTTGAGACCCCTAAACGCGCTCCAAGCAAAGATAAGAGTAGAACTTGAAGTCAAACCCCCTGTATGCGCCTTGATCTGTAGAGAAAAGATTCGAATGATTGAAACTTGAAGTAGCACCCAGCATATGCGCCCTTGAGCTTTTCCGAGTTAAAAAATCTGAAAATACGCCAAGTGTTAAAATTGAAACCTCTGGGTAATCTAAATACGCCTCAAGCTAAAACTGAAAGTTGACTAGGCAATATGCGCCTCAAGCTAAAACTGAAAGTTGATGGTCTAATATGCGCCTAGGATGCAAAATGGAAGTTGACTATGTCAAGTGCGCCTAAGTTAAAATTGAAACCTCTGGGTCTCATATGCGCCCTTGGGTGAAACTGGAAGGTGGAGGTCCCAAATGCGCCTAAGTTAAAATTGAAACCTCTGGGTCACATATGCGCCTAGGTTGAAATTGGAAGCCTAACCCCTCAAATGCGCCTGGGACATGAATTAAAGGTTTGATATGAAGGATGCGCCCCATGTTGCAAGAAATCTGGAAATGCTAAGGCGTAAAAATCAAAGCGAATGTTGAGCCCATCAAATGCGTCTAAAGTTCAACACTCCAAATGCGCCCCTGAGCTTGTGAAGATCTAGAAATTCGCCTAAGTATCAAAACTCGAACCCCAACCTATCATTTGCGCCTTAACTCTGGAGAGGGATTGAAATTTTTCTTGAATCAGGAAATTGAAAGCACAACATATGATTTGCGCCCAAGGTAAAAAAAATTGAAAACTGAAAGCACCATATATCAAATGCGCCCAAGACAAAAAAAAAACGAAAGATTTACGCCTGGTGCTAAGCTGGATGCTCCTCAAGTTATATGCGCCCTTGATGGAGACCAAGATGTTAAAGGATGGGAAAGACGAGCTTGAAAATCTGAAACTTAACACATTGAAATACGCCTCAAATTGGAATCTCCACCTTAATGATGCGCCTTGAGATGAAAATGACATGAAAACGCCTAAATCATTTGAAATAAGGTGCTCTTGGGTGTATTTGCGCCCACCATAGTTAAAAGATAAAATTGGATTTTAAAGAAGAGATAAATTAAAGGGGCGTTTAAATTTTTCAAAAAGCAAGAAATACATTAAAAGGCGTTTGAAAGGAGATCAAGTGGAGATTAAATTTTAAATTTCGGACTTTGAAGGCACTCGAAATTTTCCTCAGCACGATTAAATTGATGGCATTCGGAGGAAATTAAAATTTCTCTTAGCAAGACGGAGAAATTAATTTAATTAATTAATTTAATTATTTTCCTAAGTCTAATATTAAATTCCCCCTTCAATTTTGACCCATGCAATTTTAAAATTTCGGACGATTTAACAAGGGGAATTTGTTTTGGAAGTTAATTACGGACGGAAAATAAAATTATGCCTAGCCAGTTTCGGCAATTGATGTCAATTTCTTTAAATGCGTTAAAAAAAATAAAATAAACTGGCAATTAAATTAAAATTTTAATTAATTAAAAGTGCCATTTTAAAATACAGTCGAGATAACTTCAAATCGATGTAAAAATGATTTTCTCGAAATCACTGGAGGTAACTGGCAGTCGGGAGGGAATTTTAAATTTAAATCGAGGAAAGAATCTCCCCGAATAGCAAATTGCCATAATAACTGCCTGACAACTGGAATATTCCCTTTTAATTTTAGCAAACGCGTCAGTCATGATGAAGGGAATAAAAGGCATCTGCCAAAATTAGCGCCAGCCTTTTGCTATAAAACTCTGAAAGTTTTCATTATCATCTCACAAGATTCGAAGTTGAAATTCATGCTGGCAAACTGAGTTGTGAGATTTAATTCGAGAAGTTGCTGAAAGTTCGATTTTTGAAGTTTGAGATTGAAGTTGCTGAAAGTTCGATTGTTGGAGTTGCTGAGATTCAAGGTTGCAAGTCGCGAAGTGCTTCGAAGTAAAAAGGGGTTTAGCATTTTTATTTCTTCACGTTGTTGAGGTATGTTTTCGAAGTTGCTGAAGCTTTTTATTTTGCTGAAAGTCGAAATGCTTTTGAAAGTTAAAAGTTGAAATGCTGAAATCGTTTATTTATGCTGAGAGTTAAAAATGCTGAGATTGTTTGAATGCGAAGTTGCTTGAGCTTTGATTTTTCGAAGTTGATTGAAATTGCTGAGTGTTAGAATCGAATTGAATTTAAATTGTAATGCCTTCGAAGTTGCTGTTTTATAATTTTCGAAGTGCTGATTTTCGATTGCTTTTCGAAGTTGCTGATTTATAACTCTCGAAAAGTTGATTTTAATTTGCTGAAATTGTTGATTTTAACTTGCTCGTTTAAAACTCTTAGATTTATTTTCTTCGAAGTTGCTGATGTATAACTGTCGAAGAGTTGATTTCAAACTTGGTAATTTAATTCAAAGGCTTGTTGATTTTAATTCGAAATTGCTGATTTTAAAATTTACTGAGACTCAACACGCTTTTTCGAAGTTAAGATTGATGGAGTTAAGTTATTTCTTTTGGCTGCGAGTTGCTGGAGGTTGAAGTTTAATTTTTGAGAAGTCAAAGTTGGCTGCTAACGCTACTAACTTGTATTTATTTTTGCAGCCAACTCCAACCGCTAGCCGCCTCACGTGATTGTTGTTTTAAAAGTTGATGGAGTAATATTCGCTTTTTGTTTTGCAGATGGCTGACGCTGCTGGAACTAGCAAGGCTGGAACTAAGGCTGCAAACAATGAAGCTGTTAAGGAGAACGCCTCCAGGCAGGCGAAAATCAAGAGTCTAAAGAAGTCTTTCATCCCGGAATCAAAGATCATCTCAAAGCATGGAAATCTGACGGACACCAATCTCGGGCCATTCAACCTCGAGGCATTCATACGCCGAATGTACGGGCAAGGTGGCAACCTTCCAACAGATGCATCACGAAATATTGTGAAGAGCGGGTTGTATAATGCAGCAGGCTTCCAACCGGCGGTCCGTTGTCCCGAGTTGATCATGGAGTGCGCCAACTGCTACAATTCTGAGGATCGGACTATCACCTCCCCCGATGGTTTGATCATGGCTAATTTCGCTCCAGATGCAATCGGCGAGGCGTTTGGAATCCTCGCCACGGACAACATGTTGTATAAGTCCAAGGCCAAGGCAGATAAGATGTACGCCACAACCTTCGAGAAGTGCATGAAAAGAATAAACACCTCATGGATGCGCAAGCCAAAGCCACCTGCTGCCAGGCTACCGAAACAAATAATCTCAGAGGAGCTGAAGCAAGAATATTGCGACATCATTATGTTGCTCAGCAGAGTCAATGGTAGCCCGCAGTCATTCATATTCGAGCCATGGATGTTCTTTTACATCAGTGTAGTGCTCGAAGGGGATGAGCAAGTGAACTGGGCGAAGATGATAAGTGACAACATCGATGAGCAGTTCAGGAGCCTCAGAAGGACAAAAACGTTTTATATGAGCTCATACGTCATCTATATGTTGGCTCGAATGACCAAGTACAGGGGATTGGCGTACCAGGAGCCAATTGGCTGCGGCTACAATCAGTTTAAGATCCACCAGTCGTGCAGACAGTTGCATCTCACTCACACTGGTGACTTTCAAAGAGTGAATGATGCCTTTACCGTGTACATCACGAGAACCCTTCAGCAAAGGCTACAACAGAGGATATCCGAGGAAGCTCAGATGCTCATCGAGGAATATGGGTGTTGGTTCGTCCAATTCCCAAAGTTCACCTATCTGAGACTTCCGGGGTACGATTCATATGTGTACAAACTGCCTAGGTACCCCACTAACAGAATGATCCTACTCGAGTTGTCTAGGCAACTGGTGGCCTACGACAAGATTATTAGGCGGAAGAAGAAGGGAGGTCTTCATTTTCCCATTGTGTTGGGAAATTCACTCGAGGAATGCCCAACTTTACAAGCAGCCAAGGAGGCCGAGGATGAGCTAAAGTTCTACAAGCTGACTCTTCACACGAGCCGACAGAATTTTGACCCCAAGGGAATGATTGGAACAGTGCAAGGAGAAGAATATAAACACAAGGCTCACCTGGAGGACTTTTGGGCAAATGCTGGAAGCGAGGACGAAATCAGGAGGACGTTTTCAAGGCTGCCTCTAAAGCTAATCAGGGAGTGTGAGGTGATTAAGGTGCCGAATCAACTTGAGGAGGATACTAGGGTCACCCATCCTGATTATGAAACGGTAAAGAACGCTCCGATACCACCAATAGATTGGGCCGAACCAGAGATTGTGGATCTAGACACTCTGTCTATCCCGGTCATGACATTTACGAGGGCTTGGGTGGATGAGCGTGTTAACAGGTTAAGAAGAAGGTCAGTCGCCCTCACGTATGACCTCATGGGTGATAGAAGACCGCCGGTGGTAGCCAAGAGGAAGAAGCAACTCACACGAGGTCCAAAACCGAAAAGAAGGGAGCCCGTTCAGCCAGAGCCGCAAGGGTCAGAGGATACAACGTCCACTCAGCTGGTGTCTCATGCTTCCAGTGTGCGTGAAGTGTCATTATTTGCTAGTCAGAGAGCTAAAAGAAATGAAGAGCTGGAGGATGGAGAAATTAACCAGCCAATGCCCAAGGAGGTAGATACTCAAAGTGTGAATGATCCTAAAGCTGCCAGTAAGCTAGATGAAGGGGAAGACACAGATATGGACACCCACTTCGACTTTTCCTTCGGAGAGGAAGATGCTGGGACACATGAGGGAAGTGATCAAAAGGTCGAGATAATCGAGCCTCCACCAAACACCACTCGGGAAGAAGTTCGAGAGGTGGAAGCCACTGAGGAGCAGCCTCTGATTGTTTATGATATTCAGCGAAATTGGCTTTCACAGGCGATCCGAAGAGACCAGGATGATGACGCCAACCTAGCAATTGAAATGGAAGAACTCTTGAATAGAACAAGCAAGTCGCCAAAGCGGAAGAGGGCGAGAAAATATACAAGGATGGAAACAAATGAGGCAGGTTCCCGTAGCCTTCACATCGCTGCCCCAAGAGAAGATCACGATTTGAGTGATGCAATGCCGGAGAAGTACACAATCACCACAATTGAGTTGGGACGCCCTTCAAAAGCACAAATTGGTCGTTACTACACTCATTTTGAACAACTACGTAAGTCCCCTCGTGAGTACACAGCATACACACATCAACCAAACTGAGCCTATTCGCATTTAAAGAACCTTAGAGTTGAAGGCATGATCTTACTCGCAATCTTATCACGCCGAATACTTTGTTCAAGAGAGAATAGGGTATCCATTTGGAAACTTTGTTCTACCTGGTTGGTGAGGTCACAAAAATCACATCAACAACTATTTAACCAAGTGGGTGGAAGCGTTACCTACCAAGCATGCTACTTTTATAGTGGTGTGCAGTTTCTTAAAAGAAAACATTATTTCCAGGTTCGGTGTGCCAAACAAGATCGTTGCAAACAATGCTTCTGCCTTCTCATCCAACGAGATTACTAAGTTCTGTTTCGAGCACGGTATAACTCTGTCACATTCTTCTGACTATTATCCGCAAGGTAATGGCCAAGCGGAATCTAGCAACAAAAATCTAGTGAGTATCATCCGTAAGCTAGTAGACGAGAATCAACGTATGTGGCACAAGGCCTTGTTTGATGCTTTGTGGGCAAACAGGATAACTCCAAAGCAGGCAATCAACATGTCTCCTTTTCAACTCTTGTACGGGTTGAATGCCGAGATTCCTATAACCTTGGAACTACCAGCCATCAAATTGGCTAAGGCCATCGAGGATGAGACGTTTGACAACTCTGTTGATAAGCGTATTATGTATCTCTCTGAATTGGAAGAGAACCGGGTTCAAGTGGCTAACCGTATCACGGAACACCAAGACCAAGTAAAGAAGCTTTTTGACAAAAAGGCCAAGTCTCGAGAATTTCAAATTGGTGACCTCGTTCTCCTATGGGACAAACGAAGAGAACCAAAAGGTATGCATGGAAAATTTGACTCACTGTGGACAGGACCTTTCCAAATACATCAGCTGCACAATGAGAACAGTTTCCTCTTAGCATACGGAGATGGAACGCTATTTGCCCTTCCTCACAGCGGGCAACATCTCAAGCACTTTACACAGTAAAGTAATTGGCGTTGGTATGTAAATACTTTTTATTTTTAAGTCCTTTGAGTCTTTATGTTTTAAAGTTGCGTTGTCATCCTCATCGCCTGACTCCAAGCCCAATGGATGGATAAAGGCACTTGAATTATGGAATTCTTCTCCCTTCATTCGTTTTGAAGAATGGTTGAAGGAAGATCCCCAGCAGGAGCCAACTGTTATCGCAGAATCTAGTAGCACTCATTCCACAGATAACCCCCCTACGAAACTTGTATGTTTCCTAGGTTAGTGAATTTCAAGCACGCAAAACGAGGTGATTTTCAATCCACCTCGACGTTCGTTCCAAAGTCTCAAATAGTTAGTTTGAGCATCCCCCTATGTTCGCCTTGCGAAGACCTTCGAAACGAGTACCTTCACGAAGTCTCATTGTTCATACTTAGTGAAATTGTGAAAAATGCAGTTGCACTGAAAAACAACGCTCCTGCTCATAGCCAAAAATATGACTAAGTGTTGAAAAGTGCAAAGGCACCAAAAATCAGCACCCCTGCACAAAAGTGATTTTTAGCAAATGTAATAGTGCTGAATTTTAGCGCTATTACACATGCTTGCCAGACTTAGCCAATTTTTGGCTCAAGCGCACTTTTTCAAGTCTTCTGCACTTTTCGCTTTTCGTGCCATCTTTTATGCCTCAATTAATTGGGCGACTTGAGTTAGGTTTTTGCTTTTCTCAATCACTTAAAAGTGATTTCATTGTTTCATTTTCATCATTTGTGGTCTTCAACCTCCATTCCTCTTTGCTGGGCGCGCATCTACCTCAAGAAAAACGCATTTTCCTAAAGATCTGATTTTTGGGTTGTGCTAGGTTTTAAGTGCTTGTTTCAGGTACCTTTTTATTCTTCCTTTTATTTCTTCTTCTTTGAATGCATTTTATCTTGTAAAGATTTATAAATACGTTTTGGTATTGTTTTGAGTCTCATATTCTTCTCAAAATGCATTTTTCATCTTCCCACGCGTTTTCAACTTTCTCTTTCGTTTTTGGTGTTTTGTTTCAATGTGTGGGAGTCTTCCTCTTTACCCTAATCGCGTTTTCTGAAACATCATCACACACACGAACTTCCATTGTTTCTTTTTGATGTTTCTTTCTCCCTTGAGATGCGTTTTTCATTTGTTCATACTCCCATGCGTTCTACATTTGCTCACCATAGCTCTTAAGTAATATCTTGATGAATACAATGAATTAAACTCACGTTTTGTGAGTAAAATCGCATTGTTTTTGTTTATATGTACCATGATAGTGTAATTTAAGTCAAATACACTCCATACGTGTTTTTCATTTTTGGACTTTAAGCATTTCATGCCTCCAAATTGTCAAAGCGCTGTTCTCAAACATCTTTACGCACTTTTTATGCCAGAAATGCAGTAGCGCTAAAAAAGAGCGCCATTACATCAAAAGGAACTTCAAAAACAAAAGATGATGTCAGGGCGTTGTTTTTCAGCGCCCTGACATAATGAAATTTGTTTAACACCTCCAGGTGCAGGAGCGTTGTTTTTCAGTGCCCCTACACCAAAGTTGCTTTTCTCCCAGGTGCAAGGGCACTGATTTTCAACACCCTTACACTTTTCCCAATTTTGCTCTGAAACACTTCAAAACTTGCCAGTTTCGTCCTGAACCTCGCTCCTTCCACTCTGTGCATCGTTTTGCATGCCTTGTCACTCGCTCCATGCTTGCTCGTCAACGTTGCTCGCTTCACGCATCCCAATGTTGTTTTTCGACTAACATTTGCTTGACTCCACATCTTGCAATTTCTTTTCAAGATCCTCAAAGTTGTTGATCGTAGATTCAGTTGCTCTCAAATGACTGCCAGAAAACCTCTGTCGTCTTCAAAATCTAAAGACAAAATGAAGTATAAGTATCAAGGTGTCTATCTGCCGACTGTAGTGGTCTCCAAGGTGGAAGAGATAAAAGACATAGAGGTTGGTCATTAAGACTTAGTTGATTTTACAGAGAAAATTGCGAAGAAGCCTCTTCCTGATCCTATGAGAGCAATCGTACACAGTAACCTGCATTTGGTATCCATGTTCCCTACTGCTATGCACAATACAGAATTTGTCCTTCAAGTTGCATCCCACTACATCAGGGAAAGCAGAAGTGTGATTGATTCTTCGGGGCATGAGATTTTAAGACTTGACCCTGACTTCTTTGATATTGTGTTCAAAGTTCCAAGAATGGAGAAGTACATCGACATCTCGATACAAAAAGCACAAGAAGTCTATGACTCTGATCCCAACAAGGCTAAAAACCTGATAAATAGCCAATGGTTGAAGAAGCCTAGGCAAACTATTTCCAGATGGCCAAAGGGACTCCTGCGAAGTGATTTCAAAGATGATGTCAAAGATATGATCATGTTCTTGAGCAGAGTGAAGGGCTTGCCTGAATCATCCACTTTTCATGACTAGATGTATGAATACATCAGAATCATAAGAAGACAAAAAGTTCACATTGATTGGGGCAAACAAATCAGCGATGAGATACATGAATAGCTGATCAATGTGCCTTCTACATTAAAATTCTATATGACTTCTTATTTGGTGTATGCAGTAGCTATAATGAGGCAATTTCCGGGTCTATCCACAAAAGGGAATCAGATGCTAGTACCTATGTATAAATTTTTCTATCAACTAGAATTGAAGGAAAGCTTCCATCATTTCAAGAGGGTTACTGATGCTTTCTTCGCGCCTTTGCTTTTCAATTTTGATCTGACTCTCAAGAGGAGGGTATCTGATAAGGCCTATAAGGCGATAAGTAAGGTTAGATGCATATTTTTACAATTCCCAACATTTACTTATTTAAGAGTAGGGTGCTACACTGGTTGCCCTTACATGTTGCCACGATACCCCTCAGACAAGTGGGTTCTCATGGAGATGTGCAAACAGCTGATTTCTATGCACAAGGAGCGAAGGAATATTCATAAGCGGGGATTCAAGTTCCCACTGACAATCGGTAGATAAACTATCTCGACTGTACAAAAAGCCAAATCGGTTTATGCTGAGATGCAAGTCATGACAATCAAGACCTACAGATATAGGTTTGATTTTGATTACCGAGATGTCAAAAGGCAATTGCAAAAGGGTCACCATCACAAGTACCGTTTTGACGACATCTAGGCTGATCGCAGAGATGAAGAAGCCATTCGCAAAATGGATTATTGCAGGTTGACCGTACAGCAGATCAAAGACCTTGGTATTGCTGACCTATGTAATGTCCCCATTTTTAGCACTACACTTCTCAGTGATTGATGGCCTATCCCTGGGGTGTTGTCGGCTAGTCAGAGGCAAAATTAGGGTTTCCGACTATTTGGAGGGTTCTCTTGAAGATTCAGGGTTTTGCTTGTTGGAGTTTGGCTATTTGGATCCTGGATTCCTTCCGGGTTTTCAGAGGGCTTCGCAGAGGTATGACATGCAACTACGTCGGACAACCTTTCTGAACTTACTATTTTTAGTAAGTTATGACAGCTACATCTTGGAGTTTGGGATTTTGGATGGCGGATTCTTTCTGGGTTTTCAAAAAGCTTCGCAATGGTGTCACATGCAGTTTGATCCGAGCGACGTTTCGAATTTACTATTTTTAGTAAATTCTATTTTTGGCAATAGTCCAGTTGGTTTCAGTTCAGCAGGCTTTCCTCTTCGGGCAGTTCAGTTGGTATTGTTGATTTTTGGCCTTTTCATGCATTTTTGGAGAGAAGTTATTTTGATTTAAATAATGTTATATTTTCACATTAACCCCTTGGCCTAGCAATATAACTTGAAGTTGTTATAAAAAGGGGGACTTCATGGGTGAATGCCTCATCAGGAGGTTATTTTAATATTTTCTAAAGGCCAAAATTATGCTTGGAGAAATAGGACGCCAAATTTTGAGAAGATAATTTTAATTTAATAAAAAAAGTCAAATATTGCCTTGATGAAGGGGACGTGATTCCTAGAGGGAAATAAGGTTATTTCAAATTTGAAAATTAGGGCGCCACCTCTAGAAGCTTCTGGAGATTCCTTGCTGAATCTATAAAAGGAGACCTCTTCTCTTCATTTTGTTATCTTCTGACTTGAATATTGTTATGCTGCCGAAATGGTGCTGGGACTGCTTCGAGGAATGAATGCCTCCTAGCTTGGCTCATCTTCTTGCTTGAAAGATAGCAAGTAGTTGAGAGATAGTTTGTAATAGGTTTGTCTTGCATTTTCCGTTGAGTATCTTGCATTTTGGAGTTCTAGTTTGCATTTTTTGTCTCATTTTGGAGTTGCTGAATATTATAGTTGATTGTAAGAATTGCTCATATCTCATGAAATAAAAATATTATTGTTCTGGGCATTGCATAAATCCTTTTCTCTATGTGGGGCGACCATTCTTGCAAAGCTATAGATTTTTTAATGCTGATTTGGATTTTTAAAAGCAAAATCGCCTCTCTCTTGGCCGTACCATTCTGGTTTTGCCTGGAAAATGTTTAGAAAAAAAATACTTCAATTTGTTAGTTGTTTCTTTGTCCAGTCTTCATTGCCATCATTATAGCTTTCATTTGCATCAAGTCTCATGTCATTCCGACAAGTATTGAGTGAGTTGTGAGTATTTTGGTGAATTCTAAGGTTGCTGATTGCTTCATTTCAGTTGCTGGTCTATTATATCAGTCATAGATAAATGCAGATTTGTGAGGAGTTTGAGTCCTGTTGATGTGGTTTTTGTGACCATACCAAACGGCAGAACAAAATAGTTTTGGGGCTACTCCGTTCTCTCTTGATCAAAGTATTCCATGCGCTAAGATTGCGAGAAAGATCATGCTTTCAACTCCAAGGTTCCTTAAGTGCGAATAGGCTCAGTTTGGCTTGATGTGATATTGCTGGTATGTCAAGGGGACTTACACAATTGTTCGGCAGCGGAGAAAGGAATTCAAATGCTCGAAAGATTTGTCCATGAAGCGCGGGTTTCCTAGTCTAACCAGAAAGTACTGAATTGAAAGGGTGTAGGGCCTAAGAAGTTTATGTGCTACTCTAAATGCAGGATATGTGGAGCTTCGTTTCAATAGACTTCAACCGGATTTCACCTAGCCTCCATCGGATAGCCTCAGCAAAATCGGTGCAATCTTCAAGGGAAATAGCAAAAGATGTTCAAATTATGACTTAACATGCATACACCATCACAACGACGCATATAAGCATATAAACCACAACCGAAGTTAAACACAAAATAATCTCCAGTCGACCACACAAGGCGAACTTATCATCAACAAGCCGCTAGTGGTATGGAATAAAGCGAAACTATCTCAATAAAACACCACACACCAAAGTAAGCTACTTGCATGAATTTAAACTACTTGGATACGAAAGGAAGAAGAAACCTTGCTAGCATTTCATGACAAGACGAATTCCATCATCAATGAAAAGATCTATTATCATAAAATGTGTTACACAACAATCTCTTCAAAAGTTTTCAAAGGGAAAACTTTCTCTCTTCTCCAAATTATGCAAACATGCTCTACAATGCTACATTATCTAGCTCTAATGCTCTACTACTCCAATGTCTAATCTAATTCTAATCTTCTAATCTGATTCTAATTTTCTACTGCCTTACAAATGAGGGGGACTCCCCCTTTTATAGCTAGCCCAGTCCCAGAGGACGGCTAGGGTTACAATCAATAGAGTGGCCAGAATCGTGCCACCTCAGCCCTAAATAATATTGCCCTAAAAACCGCCACAGAGGAGAGTGGGGTAATAAATGCGCCATAATGTCCACCATCATCCTTCTAGAAGATTCCACTTGTAGACGCGTTCACACTGTTCTCGATCTTCTTTCTTGGCGTTGTTCTTTGAGCTTCCATCCTTTCTTCATCTTGAGTTTTGAAAATATTTCATCTTTGTCACTTGAACTAACACTTAGCCAATTTCTTGCAACTTTTTCTTCCTTCGAAGTCGAAACTCATCTGGGATCACTTTCTTCATCATCTTAAGTCATCGTGCTTCCACTTCAAGTCATCGTGCTCTGGCCTCAACATTTCTCCTGCAAAACAAGCAAGGAGAGGGGTATTAGAATACTTCATGATATAAACTTAACTCACTAACCTGATTTTCATGCTTTGCTCTCCAAGCGTTCATCGCCAACTTTGTGTTCAAGTTCATGCCTTAGACAAACTTCATCTTTGGGAAATTCATTTCACCTGCTGGAGCTCTGATAACCTCGATTTTATTCAACTCCGGCTCTGGAGGACTATCTTTACGAAGGGTTTAAGCAAATTCACCTAGGCAGTTTCTTTCAAATTCATCGTCTGGAGAATTTCACCTTGAAAACACATTTTCTTCACTTTGCCTTAGAAAATTTTCAAATTTCCCTTAGGGAATTCATCAACCTGGTGCCCACTTATAATCTTCATCCCAGAATCCTCGGCAAGCCGTGGAAGACCTTAAAATCAACTCCTCATCGATAAACTTCAATACCCAGAAGAAAATTTTCTCCAGAACGCATCGAACCCATGGGTGCCCAACGAACGGGTTCATTTAATTTTCTTGAATTTTGAACTTTAGAAAATTATTCTTTCAACAATTTTGTCCTCGTTCTTCGATCCCCTCTGAGAATTTTGCTCTGACTTGGAAAATTTGTATCAATTCTGTGCAGCTGGCAATCACTGACTTCATCTCTGGCAACTCTGCTCGTGCTTCAAGAAAATCTTATCTCTTCAGAGTCTAGGCGCATTTTCTAGAGGAAGAAAATATTTTGTGCCTTAGAAAATTTTGAATCACTTCGAAAATTTTGCCTTAGAAAATTTTATATCCAACTCGATCAATTTTTCCTGTGAAAATATCAACTTCACTTAGAAAATTTTTCATAGAGGTGCCTGGCACATTTTATTTTTCTAGCCACCGTTTTGTATTTCACCTCACACTCTAGGCGCATAATACACTTAGCATTTTATTCTCACACTTCACGTGCCTTAGGAAATTTCTAACACCTTATAACTCCCATCATTCTTGGCGCCTAGCACTTGATGGAGGAAAATCAAAATTGCGCCCAACATCTTGTTCTCACCCTTCACACGCCATTTTGCATTTTTCTCCATACTTGCAAGGCAATTTTATTTGAAATTCCAACGCCCAGGAAAATTTTCCAACACTTTTTTTTTTTTAAAAAAAAATTCACTTTACTTAGCACATTTGAAGAAAATCACGCCTCATCACTTATCTTCACCACCACACTTACTCTTTACTTGGCGCATAGCATACTTGAAGAGAACTTGAAATCACGCCTAGTATTTTGTTTTCACCCCACACGCCTTGGCAATATTTTATTTTCATTTTAGGCGCATGTCATGGAGAACATTACTACGCCTAGCACTTATCTTTTCACCCTCAACACTTCACTTTTAGGCGCGCCTAACAATTTTATCCTTTAACTTTACTTTCACATTCTTTATTCACCTTTTATTGACTTCAGCTTGAGCGCATTTCTCATACTCAGGAGGATGAAGTCTTTATTTCAACGCCCTCTTTGACTTTCTCCTCTTCTTGGCGCATTTGAGGGGGTGAGAGGGATGGGCGCATTTGGCATGTAGGAGGAGGATGACCTTTCAACTTCCTGTTTTTGTCCTCATGTGAGCTCATTTGGGCGCATTTCCACCTAGGTGAGGGATAAAAATTGTTGACTTGTTGACCCACTTCTCCCTTGGGCGCATTTTGGCCTTGCTGGTGGATGAAACTTATTGACCACTTTGACTTATTCCTTTTAGGTGCGTTTCAGCTTGCTGGAAGATGGAATCTTCTCCAACGCATTAGCTTTTGTCCTTACATGCCCTGATTTGGGCGCATTTAGCCTAGGGTGGAGGACGAGTTTGTTTGACTGCTTTGACCTATTGCAATTTGGGCGCATTTCACCCCCTGAGGAGGATGGGCGCATTTTGAGGGGTGAGGCGGATGGAATTTGAAGTATGGGCGCATTTGGGCAAGGGTGAAGGATAAGCTCTCATACTTAGAATTTTTTGGCATCTTGCTAGCATGTGGGCGCATTTTAGATAGAGTGAAGGATAAAGCACTTTGACTTTCCTTGACTTTCTTGTGAGTGGGCGGATTTTAGTAGTGGAGGAGGATAAAGTTTTATACTTAGAACAATTTTGCTATCAACCCTCTTCCTTGGGCGCATTTCATCATCGGAGGAGGATGAAATCTTTCATGCCTTAGAAAATATTTTAACCTTCTTGAGCTTCCCTTGAGGGCGCATTTTACCCCTGCTACAGGATAAACTTCATACTTAGAATTTTTTTATGCCTCCTCACTAGCTGGGCGCATTTTGCCATGGCTGCAGGACGAAGTTCTGGACTTAGAAAATTTTCCTCGTTTTTGCCAACTTTCACGCCCTGCTATTTATAGTAAGCCCTCTCAATTTTGTACCTCTGAAGCTCGGAATGACTTGAAATTTTGCGCACTGCATCCTCACTGGCTTATCAACCTGTCGGCACTGCCATTTTTAGCTGACCTGCTATTTTTAGCATGTTTCTGAAGGTGGTTTACTATAAATAGTAACCTCATGTTTTTGATAGCTCCCATGCTCCGATCGAGTTGAAATTTGAATGAGGCGACCCTCACCACGTGACCTTACTGCTGACACTAACGCATGCACTTGATTTACTATTTTTAGCATGTTTCCAATTTGACTTACTATAAATAGTAAGTGCTCCGTTTGACCTGAAATTTTACCAGCAGATAGCCTGAAGAACGCTGATCGCAGTGGTTTACATCGGATTTTGAAGATTTTGACTTTTGATGCCATTTTTAGGCTCCGAAGCTAGAAACCCTAACTCGCTTTGCATGCATCCCAAATGAACTCTGTTTGCCTTTGTTTCTGTGGTACTGCAATCAGCTCGTGATTCTGAACTGCTGGGTGGCGGCTGCCGGGACACACCTGCTAAAAATAGCAAGTTCCTTACTGAGTGAGAATCCTCGTTTGCATGTCATGCCATCACGAAGCTCTCGAAAAACCCATCAGGAATCATCCGACATGCGAAAGAAACCTCGACATGCAAACCTTAAAAATAGCCTCGGAAGGCTGAATTCTGAAAGTTGTCGCCTTGTTTTGCATGTTATATCGTTGCGAAGGTCTCGAAAAACCCAGAAGGAATATGCAGACATGCAAAGAAAAACTCTGCATCTGCACCCTGAAATTTGCTCCGGAAGCTAGACTGCTAAAAATAGTAAGTTATCCGTTTTTGCTCAAATTTGGCATGCAAGCAGTCCGATATGCCCTGAATGCTGTGTGACTGTCGAAATCTCGAAATAGCTGACGAATTGCCCTGAATTCACACACTTACTAAAAATAGTAAGTACCTCGGAATCTGTTGAAATTTTGCTGAAAGCCTGCTGGAAGCATACTGACAAGAACGTTAAGCTCAAGTTTCAAGTTATTCACCTCGTTTGACTTCAAATTGGCTGGAAAGACTCAAACCCTAATTTCAGACTTGGCCAAATTCATGTTGAAGCTTGCAGACGGGAGCGTCCCCAGGAAGCAGACCATAGAAAAGAGACAGACGGAGAGAGAGAGAGACACAAAAACCAAAGCCAAAATTAGGGGGTCCCCATTTTGAAATGGGGCGATGTGTGAAAAACGTCACAAGTCCAGAGAGGTTTGTCAAGCATTGAGGAAGTCTTACAAATTATTGCAGCATTGAAGAACTTGGATTACTAGGCTTTGGCAAGCATTCTAACATATTGTAAGCTGATTAGTAGTACTATCAGCAATTCTCCTCTCTATCTTTCTCTTACTTTATTGTACTTCCCGCTGAATAAGTGGAAGAGGCTGGCTTGCCGCCTATTTACATTCTGAGTTGCATTGTAATTCCTTGGTATCTCCGCCTTATGGTAGCTCCATTTCCACCTTGGGATGGAAAGCACATTCTAGGCGTTGAGTTACTTTTAGCATTATCATTTGATTTGTAATTTCCTTTCTTAGTATCTCCGCCTTATGGTAGCTCCATTCCCACCTTGGGTTGGAAAGCACATTCTAGACGTTGAGCTTACTTTCAGCACTGTACTTCTTTCCAGTTGATACTGACGACCCTCTTGCCATATGACAGCATCATTCTCATTTCGAGATTGAGTGCGCATTCTTGGCAAAGAGTTACTTGCAAATTGCTGGTTTGGGTTTGTGCTAACCTTAACAGGTGTTTCTTGGTTGATGTGTTCTTGAAAAAAATTGAAAAAAATTGGTCCGGTTCATTACAACCTACCAGAGGATTTTACAGATCCTAGCGATATCATGAATGTTGTCTATAATGTTCAAGAAATATCTAAGAAGCCGTTGCCTGCAATTCAATGGTCTAGAAAAGAAAGTACTAGCATCAGAGAGAGATTAGCACCAATCTTATCCAACACTGCAGAATGGTTTTACAAGCATGGTTTTGAAATGAAAAGTTTCAAAACAAATTCAAAAGGAGAGGAATCTGAAGCAAAAGCTCGCCGATAGCAAGAACTCCGCATGAAAGACAAATCTACAGCTCTTCCCACTTCTTCGCGAAGAGGCCCAAGAATCAAGTTCACTATCGGTAAGAAGGATACATTGTCCGTCCCTGAAGGAGAAACTACGGAATCTGAACCATCTCGCCCTAAAGGAAAAATGATCATTTCTAAAGAGATAGATTCCGATGAAGAAGAAGATTCTAGCGATCAATCCACTGAAGAAGTTTCAGCAAAAGCGGACTCTAATGAACAAACAAACTCCGACAAAGAAGAAGATTTTGGAGATGAAGAGTCTGAAGGTGAACCAGAGTCAGAAAGACAAAAGGGTGATCAATAGGAACCCAGGCATGATGAAGAAAGAACTATGTCTCCACCTGAGAATGTAGTTGAAGAACTTCCCAAAACATCATCGCCTGTGACTTCAAATGTTCCTCATACACCTCTGAATCCAAACACTCCTCCACCACCTGTTCCTACATCACCTATTCCTACCACCGTGATACCCGCAATGAATGTATCACCTACCCTTGCAGCGTCAACTATACTTGATACTCCATTAGTGACAAATATACACACAGTTGACATTTTGTCCAGCCCTCCATCATCTATTCCTAGCCTGTCATCGCCGTCATATGATATCACTTCAGAAATTGATTTTAATCAGTTCATGAATGAATCAATGCATGATCAGCTCAATGTGCAAACTACAGGAGCAGTTATGACAAACACTGAGCCCATTGTCACAATACTAGTTGCTACTTCAGAAGAGATAGTGACAAGAGAGTTGACAATTAATCCAGAAGCTCGTACCGCCTCTCTTCCCCCTTGGTTGATATCTCAAGTGTTGAAGCGAAAGAAGCAGATGATTTCTCCAGAAGAGCTTGACCTTGAAGAGATAGTCCCTCCAAAAGCTAAAGGGAAGTAAAAGGCAAAGGTGTACTCGTGGCTGAATGTCAACAAAACTAGTCATAACTATGCAGAAATTGGCATACCACCTCATGAAGAAGGAGACGTCAACATGGAGGATTACACAGTGACAAGGGTCCAGCTTGGCAAAGTTACAAATGAAAGTGCAAAAGCAGATGCGCAAGTGACTTTGGACATTTTGGCTAGAAGATTGGATAAAATGGAGCAAGCTCGTAATATGTACAAACAGAGGGCAAAGCATTATGCCACTATTGTGAGGATACTTGAAGGATCTACAAGCAATGCACAACCGTTAGCAATGGTAAATGTTGAGGACCCAGCTGTCAAGAAAGCTGAGAAGTTCGCCTCCAAAGGCAGGGTAGCAATGGTAAATGTTGAGGACCCAACTGTCAAGAAAGCTGAGAAATTCGCCTCCAAAGGCAGGGTGTTGTATGATTTTGTCAAAAAGATCATAGAACACGGTTCTCAAATTATAATTGCCGTGGATGAAAAAGCTACTCTAATAGCCAAACTCAAAACAGAGCTTGACGAGGAGGAGAGTGTACTTTTTGTAATGTGCCAGCCAATTTTTTCAATTTTTGAATGAGCACACCAGCACAATAAGCACCCGTTAAGGTTAGCTTAGACCAAAACCAGCAATTGGAAAGTAACTCTTCGCCAAGAATGCGCACTCAATCTCGAGATGAGAATGATGCTGTCATATGGCAAGAGGGTCGTCAGTAGCAACTTGAAAGTATTACAATGCTAAAAGAAGCTCAATGCCGAGAATGTGCTCTCCAACCTGTTGTGACCTTTTCACACATCGCCCCATCGCCAATGGGGACCCCCAGTTGTCTGCTAGTTTTTAGGGTTTTGTCTCCTTGCAACGGTTACGTGAGATCACCTTGTTAAGAGTTTCAAGTCAATTTGCCAAGGGTTACCCGAGCCAAGTCAGTAATTCATGCTTGAATCAATGCGTAGAAGTCATGGAAGCGCTCAGAAGGCCCAGGAAACGAAGATCGCCTGTGAATTCGGCCAATTCTGAGACTTCCTACTTTTTAGGAAATCTTGCTTTTTCGCTTTTTCATTTTTGGCATTTTTGGGCCAAACAAGGTTCCCTATTTTTTAGGGTTTGCTTTTTCTATTTTTAGAAAGTTTCTATTTTTGGAAAGTTTCTATATTTAGAAAGGTCTCAAATTCCAAAAATGCACTCAGAAGTCCAAAAAAATCGAAAAATCTCTCAGAAAATCAAATAGAAAATTGAAAAATCATTGAAAAAATCTGGAAAAACAAGTAAAAAGCATGAGAAAATCAGTGAAAAGCATGAAAAATCAGACCAAATTCTGGAAAAATCAGTCAAAACCAGTCAGATCTGAGGTCGAAATCATAGAAAATCAACTCAAAAAGATGAGATTTATGAAATAAATGGCTAAGTCTGAAATTCGCCATGAGAAAGGTCCTTGAAATGAGGGACGGAAGAAGGTATGAATGTCCAAGACTAAGACAAAGTCCGCCATCTTGAAGGAAGCACATCCACGGACTCTCTAAAGTCCGCCTTGCACATCCTAGCCTCCTCTGAAGTCCGCCATGTACTTGAAAGGAAGTGCCAAAGTCTTTTGAAGTCCGCCCTCAACATCCTAGCACCATCCAAAGTCCGCCATCCACTCAAGAAGCATGTCCAAAAGGTTATGAAGTCCGCCCAGCAACAAGAGAGGATGGCTAAGAGTTGGGAAAGTCTGCCTTGGCTTTGGCAAGGCATGTTCAAAGTCCGCCTAACCTTGTGGTGAGATGTCTAAACACTTAGGAAGTCCGCCATGCTTGTGGAAGATGCCTTGGAAAGTCCGCCTAGGCATGTGGAAGAAGAAAAAATCAAAATTTTCACTAAGTGTTGGTGCCCAGCAAAGAAAATTTTGAAAATTTGCTAAGTTTGAGGGCCTAAAAAGGTGGAAAATCGATCTTTGGCTAAATATTATGACATTTCCAAGGGATAAAATGTTTAGCAAAGTGCCAAAAGACTTGGAAGTTCGCCATGTTCAAAGAGATGATGGCCAAGACCATCCAAAGTCCGCCCTAGAAAAGAGGGACGTCCAAGATGCTTGTCCAAGGTGCTAAGGAAGTCCGCCTAAGCACATGAAGAGGAAAAAGATTGATTTTTACTAAGTGTTTGGTGCCTAGTCAAGACAAATTCGAAAATTTGCCTAAGTATAGAGGCTAAAAGATGAAAAATGGAGATTTTGGCTAGGAATCAAGACATTTTTGAGAAGCTAAGTGCTAAGTTTGAAAGGACACGTGCTAAAGAAAATTAGGATATGACAAGAAATAAAATGAAGTATGCCTAGCACAAAGGTGGAAGAGAAATTAAAATTGCCTAAGTATGGGTGTCTGGAGAAAATGTTAAGAAATCGACAACTTTGGCCAGAGAAAAATGCAGAAGGTAAAGGAGAATGGAAAGTTCGCCCTTGGCCAGAAGGAAGAAGAATTTGTCAAGCGTCGAAGAAATTCGCCTGATGAAGACATCCAGACAAGGATTTTGCCTAGAAAAATTCGACTGAGCAAGAGAAAATTTGACTTTGGCAGAACAAAATAGGCTCAGTGCAAGGAAAAAATTGGCTATGGCAAAGAAAAATAGGGATCTGGCATAAAATTTGTCAACGGAATGGCTTAAGTTTTGACTTGGCTAGACGAAATTGAGAATAAAATTGGAAAATACACTTTTAGCCGAGGAAAATGAAGGGAAAATCGAAATAGCCATGGGTCCAAAACGAACGGGTTGGAATAAATTAAAATATTTTAATATTTTAATAATTTATTTTCAACTACTCGGAAATTTAAAATGCCTTGGACAAAATCGAGCTTGCCAGAAATGTTTCGAAAGAAAATAAATTACGCCGGGCAAAGATAAAATCCAACAGGAAAAATTAAATTCGCCATGAATTTAATTAAATATTTAATGTTCTCTTTCAAAATTCGAAAAATCAAAGATAAACATTAAGCAAAAAATCGAATTTTTGAAGATCAGTGAGATTTGCTTGGATAAGCTTGAGACGGATTCTATTTGGGAAACCTGCCTGTTTAAACAAAAGAAAACAAATCGAGATCAAAGAGAAGATGGAAGTTGCTAAAACAAATCAAGCTCTTCAGCATTATAATGAGTTTCAGCAACTCATTTTTTCACACACAGCTGAAGAGAAATTTAATATCTCTCGGAATTCTCAGGTGGTTGATTGTTTAGTAGGCAAGATCGAATTTTCCAGAGGGTGAAGTAATGTTATGCTGAGGAAGAATTTTCGCGGGAAAGGAAAAGATTTATTTTGAATTCTTCTGTGCAAGAGGGGCGCACTTCATTAATTGATTTTTGGAATAAAAATCAGAATTTAAATCTGATTTGCAGCCAGCAGTTCTTCATTGAGGTTTGATGTTCAATCAAATAAATTCGCCATTCTTCTTTTGTCGTTTCATCTTGGCGAAAGTTCTGGCCAAAATCTTAACTTCGTCCATTTACTTTCAGCTTGCTTTTTCGCAACAATTTAATTATTTAACTGGCTGAAAGTAAATTTTCGAATCCAAGGCATGAGATTTAATTATTTGAAAAAGTCTTTGTAGTAATGTTAATCTTTTGGATTGCAGGTTGACGACCACAGCAGGCGAAATCAAGGAAGCTGAAAATGAAGTTTGCCAGCAAAGGTGCTCAGCGGGAGACCAAAGTCATTTCAAAATGGAAGAATGTCGTGGACACCGATCTCGGACATGTCGACTTTGATGAGTTTAAGAAAAGAGTGTATGGGCAGAAGGGACTTCCCACGCCAATAGCCAGATGGATAGTCAGAAACGGGATATTTCAGGCAGCTGGATTCCCACCGGCAATGGATTGTGCAGAATTGATGGTGGAGTGTGCTATCCACTATGATGCTCAGAAGAGGCAAATCATCGCACCTGATGGAAGAATCTTGGCACACTTGGGCAAAGTGGCAATCCAGGAAACCTTCAGCATCCCAGAACAATCACGGACGGTCTATAAGACCAAGGAAGAAGCCAAGAGGTTATATGACAGCAAACCCGATTTGTGCGCCACAACAGTTAACAAAGTATGGATGGACAAGCCTAAGCCATCAATCAAGAAGATGCCCAAGAGACCCCGCTGGACAGATTTCAAAGAAGATTTTGGAGACATCATCCTGATGCTAAACAGAATAGCCGGCAACCCGCAAGGCGCCTTTTTCGAAAGCTAGATGTACGATTTCATAGACGAGATCACTTCTGGCGTCAAAATGTTCAACTGGTCACGGATGATAAGTGACAACCTCCACGAGCAATTGATCAACCTCGAAGAGACTAAGTCTTTTCATATGAGTTTGTATATTGTCTACCTGTTGGCCAGATCATACAAGTATCCAGGGCTAATTTGCAAGGGCAAATTTGGCAACGGGGAGAACGAACTCAGGCCTTACGACTGCTACCCACAGCTCCAATTGAAGGAGAAGTCTCACTTCAGGAGGGTGCATGATGCCTTCCTAATGCATATTACCAGAAAGCTTCAAGGAGGAGTGCATCAAAGGCTGAGCCATGAGGCGAAAAGTCTTATCAGTAAATACGGATCTTGGTTCATCCAGTTCCCGAAATTCACATATGTCAGGATCCAGGGATTTACTGGAAACCCCTATAAATTGCCCATCTATTTGACAAATCGGATGATTTTGCTCGAGGTCCTGAGACAGTTAGAGGAATATCAAAACATCCAGAGGCCAACCAAGAAGGCATCTGTCACATTCCCATTTTTCATTGGGAACATGTTGGAGTATTGTCCATCAGCACAGGCAGCTGAGAGTGCAAGGTTGGAGATCCAATGGTATCCATTTACAGCCTACAAGTCCAGGGTCAACTTTGACCCACATCATAATATTCGGACAGTAGAAGGGAGAAAGTACAAGCACAGAATGGAACTGGAAGATTTTTGGGCTGATGCCGCTGATGAATATGAAGTCAGACGAAGAATGTGGTCCAAAATGTCACTAGACTTCATGAGGGCAATTGAGTTCTGTCGGGTGCCTGATCAGTTACAAGATGATGGGAACTATATCCAGCCACATTTCGAGGAAAGCCGACCCCTTCCTCCAGTGAAATGGTCAGAACCTGAGCACGCAGACTTGGCAACCTTAATGAGACCAGTGACTAAATACTCTCAGTGGTGGGTTGACTATCATGCCCAAGAATTGAGACAGAGAGAAATCACGCTCACATATGATCTACTGAGCGAGTCAGAATCATATTCTTCTAATGCCGGTGCATCCCATCAGGATTTGGTTGGGATCGGAGAGAAAAGGAAGGAAATAGTCCCAAGTACAGAGCCTGCTTCCAAGAGGCATAAGGGAGAACCTTCTCGTTCAGCGGCATCTCGAAACATTGACAAGCTGGTAGCTACTATAAACGAGTCCTTGGTAGAGATACTTGAACCTCCTGCAGTTCAGGAAGAAAACGATGAACCTATTCAGCTGGATAATGAAGAGCCTCTGTCACCTACGGGCACGGAAATCTTAGGTTCAGACAATGAGATAGAAGTCCGGAATAATGACTTCGAGGAGGGAATGATTTCCGCTCTCAGAGGGGTTGTGGATGTTCCGAATGAGGAAGAGGTTCAGGTAGAGGATGGAATTGAACAGCCGACCATTCCAGAGTGGCTGATAGAAAGGATGAAAATTCAGGTACCTGCAGAAGCTCAAGAAGAAGAGGATGATATTGCTGATTTCTTGGCAAGGTTGGAGCAAGTCGCAATCAAGAAGCCTGCTAAGAAATTCTCCACCATTCAGAGGAACGAGATAGGCAACCGTTCCGTACACATTGCAGTACCCACGGTGGACAAGCCACGAGACGAGATCACTCCTCAGGAATATGCCATAACCACTGTTGACCTTGGCCCAACCTCGAAAGGTCAAGAAGTGGAGGAATTAGATAATTCTATCTCGACCATCAAAGCGAGACTGGAAAAGGAAGTGGCTAAGAAGAAAGAGTATAAGGAGGTTGAACGTCTTAAGGAATATATACAACATTTGACCCAGCCACTTGATCAAGGTAATGCGATTGTTCCTCCTCTCCTCAATTCATCACAGGAGGTGACCAAGGATGTCGAGTACGGAATGGTAACGGCCAAGGAAGCTCAGGACTGGATGGCGAGTGAAGGCACGGAAGCAGCATTGTTCATGGAGAAACTGGCACTGGCTTATGGGCAAACCTCATATTTTCTTTCCAGACTTATGGATATGGCGGAAACATGGGAAGGTATTCCGAATATGCAGGAGAGACTTATTCCATGCCTCAGGCTATTGAAGAGCACTCCAAGAGAGGAGTTGGTCGACAGAAAGGTGATTGCTGCAGGAGCAGCATATGATTTTAATCACTGGTTTTGGGCAGTAACTATACGTAGGGAAGTTTTGGAGAAGGCAAAAGTAAATGGACTTAGAATTGAGGAGCAGGTAAAAGAAATTCGAGAGAAGATTCATGTGACAGTTGCAGAAGTGTTTGATCAGGAGATCGTCCAAGAAAAGGATATGCAGCTGGAGGAGTTGAAACGAGAGGTTCAAGAGGTTTTCTTCTCAACTACTGGACCGCTTCTAAGAAAGGATTTTGCGAGAGTGGCAAGTCTTTCGGCCATCCGGAATGACTTTAGGAAGCAGGAAGCAGAATGGGAAAATACCTTTGCCAAATGTGCAGAGAACTTGGATGAACTTGAATTCCGGATCAGCATGCTGCCGCCTGTCACGATGGAGGAGGTCATTGCAGTAGTGTCCAGATTCGTAGAACGCAATGCTGCTCAGAAGGATAAGGACGCCTCTCCTAGAATATAGCTTTAACTGCCTCTCTACTGATAGTTTACTGATAGATGACTCTTGTTATTTTGGGAAACCCTAATTAGGGTTTGGTTGTAATAATCTTGGCCGTTGATCTTGTTTTAATCTCGGCCCTTCATTTCATTTTTGAAACTCTATATAAACTGATGCTCTCTCACTTTCATTTGTGTGGAGACAGAGTATGAGATTGTTGCATTGAGACTATTTCGAATAATAAAAGCTCTTAGCATGATTTGCCTTGAATAACTTTTATTGTCAAATAGTAAGCGAGGTTGCATATCTTCTTCCGCCATAGATTAAAGTTAGAATTAGATTAAGTAGAATTTGCTTTGAAAGTTGGTTAATTGAATGAGAGATTGATCGTATTGATTCAATGGTGAAGTGTAGCTCATACTTTCTTCGAATGGATGATATGCATTCGATGCGTAAAGTTAGCCTGAGCTCTTAATTGTGGAAGCTTAACTTCAGCCTCATTCGAGGTTTGAAAATTATCATCACAACCCTTGAAGATTGCACCCATTTTGCGTATGTTGTCCAGCAGGAGGCGAAACAAAGTGTGGTTTATTCCCTTCACCGAATCTTTATCTGTCTCTTAAGTTCTTAGGCATAGACTAGATTCTCCTGAACCCTATCCTTTTGCCATTTTTTTTGAGATCCATTGAAAATCCTAAGTGAAGAAAGCCTTCAATGATAAATCCCCTAAGTCCTAAACTTGTGAAGATTTTCTTACGTAAGTCCCTTTGTTCATTACCAGCAAATCACAACGGCCATTGAGCTTATCCACACGTCGAGACCCGCCAAAAGAAACCTTGGAATCGCCATATGATCTTCTCGCAATCTTAGCATACGCGGTGGTTTTTCAAGAGAGGATAGAGTGTCTTTGGACATTTTATTCTGTGTGTTCGGTGGATGATAAAACGTACACCAACACAACCCAAAGTGGGAATGGCGCTACCATATGGCAAAGGTACTATGAAAGAAATACAATGCTGGAAAGTAAACTCGACACCAAGCATGTGCACTCCAAACCCGAGGTTGGTAAGGCGCTATCATATGGCGAAGAATCTATTGATTAAGATGCAATGCAAGAAAGTAACTCAACACCAAGGATGTGCACTCAAGACCCAAGATGGGTGAGGTGCTAACATATGGTGAAGAGGATCTAAATGCAGTACAATGAAGACTGAGCAATGGCCAGTCTCTTCCACAGCCATGGGAATATGATTTTGCAAATAAGTAAAATAGGCGGCGTGGCCAGCCTCTTCCACCAAAAGTGGGAATACAAAATGTAAGTTGCAGAAATATAAAGAGTTGATCAGTACTACTGATTCAGCGTTACAATATGAGGTATAATCTGCAAAAGCAATGAGATATAGATGTTCTATGATCACCAAATGGTTAAAGCATAATCTCCTAACAAGTACTTGACATCCAGCATATGAAATATGGCCAAAATGACTGGAATAAGTGGTCTGATATAAATTTGCAGCAAACTGAAAACTCAAACCAGCAAGTACAGATTTCACCTTTATGCTTGTAACTTCGCCAATACTTCTCCGAATGATGTCAAACCAAGTGCAAATGAGGCATATGAGAAGGGCGACCAAGTACAAACCAAGAAATAGCTGCAACAACTCTATGAATTATTGGCGAATTGCCAGGAAAGATGAAGTGGTACGGCCTCAAGAAGGGTGACTTCTACAATATAAAATCCAAATCTACATATTAAAATCTGAAACTTAGCTAGAAGGGGCGCCCAAGGTAGACTTGAACAATGGGCCAATACCTAGAACCAACAAAAATTCGAGCAAAGAGCTATGATCGAAAATGTGCTTCAGCCAAGCACCACACCAGCATCACCAAAACTGATAAAAACTCTCCAAAATCAGCAAATATCAAATGAAGCCATCTTTGTGAAGCTCTATCTGCAACCTCTGAATGAAGAAGCAGTCTCAAACCAGCTAGGTACTATCTCTCAAGTACGAAACTGATATAGGCTAGGAGGTATGCATTCCTCGAAGCAAGGGTTCTGAAATAATTTCAGCAGCATTTTGTTATGATAAGCAATGGATCCTAAATAAAGAGCCCAACACTCTTATTTATAGCCTTTTGTCTCCAAATTCAATTTCATTTCCCCCTCATTTGAGTTCCCAATTTGTATTTGCATTTCATTTAAATTCCAACCCTTTCCTCCTTGACTTTAGGCATCCAAAACACATGAGGAATAATACTTTATCAAAATGCAAATATTTCATAACATAGGCGACCAAGTATATTTAAGTGAATTACTTTATAATTTGCAAATATTCCTCCAAACTAGGCGTCCATTTTGCCTAAGTTAATATTTCACTTAAAACATTATAATCTTCCAAATAAAGCCTCCAAAATGTTTAATTAATAAACATTATAAAAATCACTTATCTCTCCAAAATCGTCCTCCATGCCTTAGCCAAATATTTTTTCACTTAAAACATTATTTTCATCAAATATCAAACTTGCCAAAATAATCACCTCAAATGCTAGAGACCATTGCTCAAGCTGACCTGCCAGAAATAGCCGCTGCATTGACCTGCTGAACTGCTGCTAAAAATAGTACTTCCAAAAATAAACTTACTAAAAATAGCATACTGCTAAAAATAGTAAGTTGTTCCAAACTCATTTTCTCCACATTTTGAGCAGCCGTCGCAACTTACTAAAAATAGTAAGTCTGGAAAAGTTCTTCGATTCCATTGCATGCCACACCACCGCGAAGCACTCTGAAAACCTAGAAGGAATCCAGAATCCAAACTGAAAAACTCCAACATGCAAGCCTCCAAAAGCAGTCGAGAATGCAATTCAATATCTTGTCATGCATGTTACCCCATCGCGAAGCTCTCCAAAAACCCGGAAAGCACCACCAAACATGCGTTAGAAACTCTCGCATGCAAGACCTCAAAACCTCCTTAGAAGTGGAAACCCTAATTATGCCTCTGACTAGCCTACAGGCATCCGGGAATAGGCTAACAATCACTGGAAAGTGTAGTGCTAAAAATGGGGACATTACACTTTCCTGTGAGCGCAAAGAGATGGAAAAATACCTGTTCTAGTGGTCGCAAATGAAACAAGCAAAGCTCAGTAAATTGGTGGAAGCCAGGGTAATTCCCAACAAAGGAAAATATATAGAGGTAAGAGAGTATTTGAAGCACCGTATTCATGTGTTCGAGTCTCTCACAAAAGATCTCCACCAAGTACAGGAAGATGAAGGGCATCGTGTGATTCTCGAAAGAGGAATCAAGGAGTTACCAGGGCAGCTTCTTGAGGAGAATCGTATCTTCCTGCCGGCCATAGAACTATCCCAGATCTTCAAGGAAGCCATCATGAAGTTGATTGACAACACAGACTTTTCAAAAGCCTCGCTGGATGTCATTTGTGATACAAGGCTTACATTGGATAACCTCAAAACGCATCTTGATAGGTGCAAGAAGGTTCACTCATCTGCCATGAGATCGATCACAAGGATTCACACCATTGTGGATTACACCGTTGGTCCGGATGAGAAGTTCACGCAGGAAACCAGGATGAAGTATGAAGACTTCCACGCCCAAGCAAGGAACCATGAAGATTCTTGATTTCCCAGTGTTTTTTTGGTGCTTTCCCCTACGCATCTTGTAAATAGTTTTTGACATATTAAATGTTGTTTTTTGAAATGTAATTACACCAAGTCTGAGATGTAATCTTTTGAAAACAAATTACACTTTGACCTTGGTCAAAGTTAGGTGAGATTTTCCTTAATTAGCTCACCTAACTTTCCTAATTTTGCTCATCCCTCTTTCTATAAATATGAGGGATTTTTCTATTGTATTGTTTATTTTTTAGTATTTTGCAATGAAGTGTTGCCCTTTTTGAAGCAGAATTGTGAAACTTTGTGTTCATGTTTTGTGAATGAAATTTGATCAATAAAGAAGAAGATTGCAAACCAGACTTTGTGTTGGATTCGATAGTCTTGTGAATTGATCTCATTTGGTGGTGATTAGTAAAAGATATCTGAAGGACTCTAAGTAATTCATGTAAACTTTGTGTTACATCTTTTATTTGGATTTATATTTTGTGTTCGGTTAACTATTGTTGAATGATCTACAAGACTTTGTGCTTGTAATTGTTCATTCTCTTTGGATACTTTGGTTGGATGATCTACAAGACTTCGCGCTTGTAATTGTTCATGCTATTCGAGGAATTGTTGTATCTAAAAAGATTTTGTGCTTCTAATGCAACCGACGATACATCTTTCATAGATCCACCATTGAAAAAGCTATGGAACGACTTTGTGCCTTCGTGAGCTTTCCCTTTTATTTTATTTGTTTATCGTTAATCACTTTTGGTATCTCTACGCTTTGCTTTGACAAGATAGAGGTATTGGAATTACTGCTTGTTGATCGTTTAAGGTTATTAAGAATTGAGAACTTCCAACAGTGACGCATTGTAAACATCTTCTCTGAAAAAAAAGAGAAGGATGAATGTAACACACCCCCCCCAACTTCGTAGGTATTGTGTACATTGTGTAATTACTTTATTCGTTTTACTATAGCTTCTGTCAGCAATAAGAAAGGCGCCTCCCCTTTCTGAGAGGAGAGATTTATATCTCACATAGCTGTGGCTGAAGTCCTAGTTGTGTAATCTATCGAAAAGTTGATTACATAATTTTCACCCAACAAATTGTGACCTTCTACCAAAGAGAACTTGAACATTGTTGTGAAGCCACAAGATGGAAATCAACATCCCCTCTTTCATGAAATTCAACTCAACTTCCTTCACTTGCTCATCCAACAGAGCAAGATTCTTAGCCACCTTCATTGAACATCAACATTATAGTAGTTGGTATCCTCCATTTCTTCAATCCTATGGTGTCAATCAATCATAAATGGCTTCAAGTGTAATGTCCCCAGTCGAGCAACCTTAGGAAATATATGAAATCTCAAACAATGTGCAAGCTGAAACGATAAACAAATACCAATGCTCAATTGTAGATGCCAAAATATGACTGAAATTAATGTTGATCAGAAAAATATGATCGTTGTATACCCTTGTCAACTATATGTGCAATTCCCAAACAAAGAAAACAACATCCCACCATGCTGATTTATATTTTTAGAGACCCTCAGGTGCAAATTAAACAAGTATATAGTAGATCTGAACTATTATTAGCTGATACAAATATATAACACTTATATGCAACCTCACAACTAATAATAAATGATATTGCATCAGCAGAAAACTTCAATGAGTTACAAGGTACAGCAGAAATAAAAGGGTGTAATAGCAGCAAGGGTTGTTTACAGCCAACCACAATGTCCAGGTACTGTAACAATTTATGATCGGTTCAAATACAAACACAAAATGATGTAACTCCAATTACATGTGAGGAGATTCAACTCCACTCGACTGGATGATGACCCAATCAATGAATTTCAGCAAGGGTACTGTGTATAGCAGCCTAAATAATGTGAAATAGGACTGTAATAAATGCATATCTGAGCTAATAATCGGTGTATGGCTGGTGCTAGGACTGAACAATGGCTCCCAAATGGTGTGGCTGCTATTGGAGCAATGTGAGATGCTTGAAAACTCCTCCACCAATGCTGAAAGCTTTGAAACACACCAAAATACAGAAAACCTAGGACTGATTTGACTTACAACAACAGGCATCTACTCTAAACCCTAGGTGCAACAACAAGGGTGGCTAAAAACATTCACAATAAGTTGGCACAGCCATCTAGAAAGCTAAAATTGATGTCAACAATGCCTGAAAACCTCAAAGGGCAGCTGGTCCAAGGGTTGGGATATTCACAAATAGCATATATAAATTGTTCTAACCCTCCAAAAGATGAAATCTATAGTAAATCACTGTAACAACATGATGTAAACTTGAAAACTTGGCCAAAAATGTTGATTTGATGATGTGGTACAATTTGCTTGCATATATGAATCAAACAACTGAAATCAATAAGCCCAAATGTGAACCTCGGCAAAAATCACCTCAAAAAATATGAGGGTTTTCCTCACCAAATCTCCTTATAGAAAACCAAGAGGTTTTTGTCCTTTGAATCTCTAACACCAAGGGTCTTCATCCTTGAATGCTTCAATCTCCAAAATGGAAGGAATCATCCAAATGAAAAATCAAATACTTTGATATGCGCCTTGACCTCTCTTTTATAGGCAACTACTTTGGGCCCTCTATTTTATTTTATTTTTTATTTAATTTATTTTCCCTCCAAGTATTTAAAAATACTTTTAAATTACATTCAAAGGCCCCTTTTGAATTACATTTTGAATAAAGTGTAAAAAACACTTATTTAAACATTGCATAGGACCTATAATAATATTTATAGTTGCCTTTTTTAAAATAAGAGGACAGGCCCCAACTTAAAATATTATTAATCCTTTTAGTTCTAAAAAGGGTACATGGCATCAAGAAACACTAGTGCAATAACCAAATGCAGATCAAATGAACTAGTGAACAGGGTGTATAGAGCACACAATAGAATCAAACAAGGAAGAAAATTGGAGATCAAACAACAAAATAGTGCATTCAGCTTGCAAAAATGAAAGAATTACAAATGGGCCACCCATGTATGATACCCAGAAACACTATGCTACCCAACCTTCGAGAAATATGCAGAAAGACTCTCTACACTACAATCACTTCACCTTAAGCTCTACGCATAACCCCAACCAAGAGATTCGGACCTCTTTACTGTTACACCCCGATTGTATAGCTACTATTCATAGGATGTACATTGTAAATGTTGAATCTTTATGTTGAATAAAGTGAATTGTTCTTGTGATCAATTGGATGTATCCTAAATGATTGTCTCTTTATCTGATGCTTCTATTATTGTAATTCTTGAATGAAATTAGCATATTGAGTTATGGAATAATGTTGTTCTAACCTATTACAATGTTTAATGTATATTACCTTGGTTTTGAGCAATTGATTTCCGTTGTCATCTCATGATTTGCAGGAGACAGGTTCGTACCTCGAGACAGAGGAGAGATATCACTCGGGGAAGAACTTGGTCGGGTAAACAGTAATGGATACCAACTGGACATACACACACAAGCCTTAGAACTGAGTAAGCTAAGTCATTGTTTTTGGTTAAAGGTAATTCATCCGTAGGCTTGTCCCGTATCATTAGGAGTCGTGTCTTCTTCTGAATGTGTAAACAAGTGATGCTTGCCAATATAACCTTATAACTGATAAGTTCTGGTTAGAGGTGGATATGTGTATTTGTACATACGAATACGATATGTACAAGTACCCATAAGTACATTCATGTCGATACAAACGTATTAAGCAGATGGATATGCCATACGTATGTGTCGATATAAATGTATTTATGGATACTTATACATGTAGTATATATACAGATATATATACAAGTATACATACCCACGGCTAACAAGATAAATGAATTTTATATTGTAATGATACATTGCCTCTGAAATTATACGAATACATATATATAAATTTACATGTTTAAATGTATAATGTAAATGAATATATATGTATTAATATAATGTTAAGTATTTCAATATATTTAATATTATATTAAAATATTAATATAATATAGTTTAAAATGTATACAATATTATTTAAATTGATAATTTAAATAATTATGCATAAACTATATTATGTAAGTATTTTAATATAATAAACAAATATATTTAAATAAAAGATTTGTCAAAATCAAATGAAATAAAAGTTAAAACATTGTAAAGCACTTTTATTAAATACGAATTCTGGAAAGAACTTAAAAATCGCAGATTTCATAAAAATTTCGAATTGCTTAGAAAACGCGGATTTTTCAAATGTATTCGTTGAAATGTTAATCTTCGAATTTGAGCCTGCATAAATGCGTCATTTTACTTTAAAAACTCTATTAAAATATTAAAGTTTTACCAAAGCGAAATAAAGAAGAAAAACGCGAAAATGCAGAAGGGAAAATGAAAAACGCGCAGGTAACCCGCGCGACTAGGGCCAGACGTCTGAAAATGGCCGATTCATCTCTTGCTTGGTGAATAAGATGAAATCTGTACGCCATTTGAGCAAGGAAGAAGTCAGAAATGAAACTTGGCATTTAACCTAACTGTAAAAACGCGCCAGTTGAAAGTTGTCACAGTTTTAACAGCCTGAAACAAATTCGAATTAAAATGAACTTCTTGCTGTCAAACATGGAGGTCGAAACCCTCACCAATTTGATACACGTTTTTAGTTTGAAATATTCTTCAACCTGCTGGCAGTCCTGGCGCCATAGAAGGTGGAAATCAGTTTTAAAATGAACCTATAAATATACCTGCGTTTTGGCATTCTTGGGCACACGAATTTACAATCAAGTTCTTGAGCATTTCATAGCAAAAGAGAGAATTCGCCATAGTAGAGAATTTGTGAAGTATTTTGTTAAGGAAAGGTGTTTTCTGATCATAAGAGCAGAAGTTGAAATTGCTGGTTTAAAGTAAGCTTTGAATAAAAGAGGAGTAACTGGGAATTACACTGTTACTGTGTTGAGCTTTTGGTTTCAAGAATCCAAGCTGAAAGTGGTCTGAATAGAGGCCAGTGAAGGAGTTATCTTCCCAACTTGTGGAAAGCTAAAGCAGGCATGCTAAACTCTTACTTTTTATGTTAATCTGATAATTCTCTGAAATATAGTCATAGCTAGAAAGAAATGAATATGATTATCTCAAGATTGAACTAAAAGAATAATAGTTTCTTAACCATTATCATGAATTTAGTCTTGTCATGGCTTTTGTTTGGCTTTTGTTGTCAATGATGTATACTTTACATTGGTTAATGGAAAGCAACTGCATTGTGTTTTAGTGGCTCTGTATAATGAGCATATGCTTGTGAATAAATATTAGTTACTAGGGTTGAGTCAAGAATATTTGCAAGATATACTCTACAACTTAATACAAACAACTTAATCAAGTTATTGTATCCCTAGGATGTGTATATCCTGAATTAGGGCGTCTGTTGTAGTATCTTGTTTAAATAGATTCATCATTCCAGTAGTAAAATGTTGTAGGAAGTCTAGGGTACGGACTACCCCGATAGACCAACCTACGCGTAGAACTAAGATAGCCTTAAGTCAAGTTGAACCTGGCTAGTGAATGTGACATATGACCTATGTTCTTCGTTGAACGTAAACACTTTGGCCAAAGTAGTGTAAGGAACCATTTAGTTGTTGTACTACACTGTCAGTTCACCGTGATTCCGAAATACAACCTAGTTTGTGATTTGCCGTTAGCACGAAAGCTAGTTTTGTAGAATCACAGCACTATGTCCAGTTGGTAGTCATTAAAGGTTACCCAACCAATCTCTTCTTCGAAGGGAGGGCCGTTCATTGAAAAATGATCGTGCGGGGGACCGCATTATAAGTCCGTGGTTGGCGGAAAAACGCTCGAGTGATGTTTCTCCTCCACGAACACCCGACGGATGCTCCAAAGCTTGACAGGACGGATTCCTGGACCTTCTTATTTCTATTGGTGTCAAAAGCCTACGGGCTATGTATGTATGTTTCTCATCATGCTTTGTAATTTCATTTGAAATGAAATAGTTTATAGATGCAATAAATGTTTCTTATTTATGTTTTGAAAAGAAATTGTTTGTTCAAAATGGTATTGTTCTTACTTTTATGTATGAATTGTAAAGTTTTAATTTTATCGTACAAGTGTGTTCGTTACATGTGGTATCAGAGCCTAGGTTTAAAACACTAGGAACCTATGAGTCCGCCAATTTTCCTCAATCCAACATTATCTAATGTTGTGAAATTCTTGTGACAGGATGGTACGCGTACGATTAACAGCCAGGAAGACTGTAGTCGGTAACGAACGATACCTGAAAGCCAAGAAGGAAAATGAGGCCATCACTAGAACTATCTTAGGAACCAACCAAGAAAATGCAATTTGGTTAAGCGACACAGAAACAGTCAGTCATGCTCTTTCCCGTATCAATGAAGTAAAAGGTAGACTGAAGATGGAAGCTGCTTTCAACCGTCTACCCAACACTTCTCCGGGAAAATCTGATTCCTTACCATTATCGAGGGACATGCCTTCCGAGGAAAGCACGAGTCCAGCATTCATTTTCCGGGATCCTAGAGTTCTTCCGTTGGCTGAGATCATAACCATTTCTTCCAGTGATGAGTCAGTAGGATACACTCCGAGGACTCCACCAGTTGAGAATGATCCTTACTTTCAAATAATGGATCCTATTGTTGATGAGCACCATATCAACAACACTCTTAACTATGTATCTGAAGATAAAACTGATGGATATTATCCTTTTTGGGATAGAGAAGAGCAGATTAGAGATGAGGAAAATGATAGATTTCAGCAATATTCTCAATCTGTAGGATATACTCCTCTTAGCTATGCTTCTGAGACTGAATCAGAGGGATATTCACCTCTTGACTATCTCAATAGTCATTCTATGTAATCGATGGATGTTTAAATCCTTTTGAATAAATAAAAATTTCTGTGTTTATCAAAGATTTGTGTATACTTCAAAACTTGCTTGGTATATTATGTGTTTATATCTTGAAAGCTTTTACGTTTTCTATTTTATCATAAGTTAAAGAATCTAACTTAGATAAGATATCAGGTATAAATCAATCATAAAATCATGGTGAAAACTTACGAAAGGATGCGTAACAAACCCGGAACAAGCAAGGATGATGAACAAAGAGACATAGGAGTACAAGCAACCCTAGACCTGATTCTAGCAAGGTTGTCCAATATTGAGAGTGAAAGAGAAAGGGATAAGTTAGAAAAAGAGTTAAACATTGATAATACAGAAGCTGCAAGTTCTTCTCACGGACATAATGATGAAAGGGAGAAATCACCAACCAATTCCGTCGAGAGGAATAAAAAGATAATTTCTACTGAACTGTCAAGGGACATGAAAAAGATAATACCACCTAAGTTTGATGGTAGTGCGGGAGGTGATGAAGCAGAAATTTGGCTTGTCCAAATGGAAAAATACTTTGAAATAAGAAATTATGACGAAGTAACAAAGGCAGCTTGGGGAGCCTACCAATTAGCAGGAGAAGCCTCAAATTGGTGGATGAACAAGAAATTGGAGTTGGATATAAGTTCTTGGAAATTGACGTGGGGAGAATTTGTGGAAATCTTCCGTAAGCGGTGGTTACCACAATTATTCTATGATCAGAAACTTTCTGACTTCCAAGAATTAAAACAAGGAACTATGTCAGTGCATGAATACTGGGAAAAGTTCACAAGACTCCTTCGGTATGTTCCGATTTACCATAAGGATGAACGATTCCGCATCAGAAAGTTCATACTTGGGCTAAATGGCAAAATTGGTGGTGAAGTGGACATGCATGGTCCAACTACCATGGACTTAGTCTATGAAAAGGCTATAAAGCAAGAGCAGAAACTCAAAGCTGATTCTCATCGCCAAGAGAAAAAGGAGCAAAAGAAGGACAGCGAGGTCATGGCCAAACAAACTCCAAAGAAGGATGAACCTGTTCGGGAAGCTGCTAAGTCAAAAGGAAAGAGATCTCGCTTCGGTGGGAAAGATTTCCGTAAAGATCAGAAAAGGAACAACTTTAATAGTGGAAACGCTAACAAGTTCAATGATGGAAACAATAAATCTGGAGAGACTTCCGGAAGAAAAGGACCTCCTACAGGATGTTTCATTTGCAAGGGTGATCATTATGCTAGGGAATGTCCAAACAAAACTTCTGGGAATTCTTTGCCTCCACAAAAGGCTATGTTCCAGCAAAGGATACATGCAGCAGTCGATGATAGGCAAGCTGACTATCAAATAACGCCCATCGAAACAACAGGTAAATTATTTGGTTTACCTATCTCTGTTCTTATAGATACCGGTGCAACTGAAAGTTTTGTTTCTCCTAGTATAGCAAATAAATTGACTAGAAAGGCTGGGCACATGGCTACATCATGGAATGTAGAATATGCTAATAGTACAAGAGCAAAGGTGGACCAATGTCTCTTCGAGGCTAACTTAGAATTGCCTAGTTTCACCACTGAAGTCAATCTTTATGTCACACCATTAGGATCCTATGATGTCATCTTAGGAATGAATTGGTTGTGGAGACATAGAGCCATAGTTGACTGTGAATCAAAAACAGTTAAATGTTTAGATGACTATGGAAATCAAGTAAATCTTCAAGGAATACCTAAAGAGATTAAAATTAGACAAATCTCAGCAATGCAATTGCTAAGAGCCAAAAAGAAAGGTTGCAAACTTTTTGCAGTGAAGATTGAAGAATTAGGTGACCCTGATGATGAAAGTACCCAAGAGATTGAAGATGGAGAAATTGATGAATCAGGAATCTCAGATATTGAGAAATATCCGGTTTTAAGGGAATATGCTGATGTATTTCCTGAGGAATTACCTGGTTTACCCCCTAAAAGAGTCTTTGATTTTTCTATAGACATAATTCCTGGATCCGAACCTGTATCCAAGGTACCATATAGAATGACTACTACAGAATTAGCAGAACTCAAGGCTCAGCTAGATGAGTTGTTGACTAAAGGACTGGTAAGACCAAGTGTATCACCATGGGGAGCACCTGTGATCTTCGTCAAGAAGAAAGATGGAACAATGCGGCTTTGTATTGACTATCACATGCTTAACAAAGCTACGATAAAGAACAAGTATCCATTACCTCGAATTGATGATTTGTTTGATCAAGTCAGAGGAGCAGCCGTATTTTCAAAAATTGATCTAAGATCCGGATATCACCAGCTTAGAGTTAAGGATGAGGATATCTATAAAACCGCCTTTAGAACTCGGTATGGACACTATGAATTCACAGTATTGCCATTTGGTTTGACAAATGCACCTGCAGCATTTATGAACCTTATGAATAGTGTATTCAGAGATTACTTGGACAAGTTTGTATTGGTGTTTCTAGATGACATATTAATCTATTCTAGAAATGAAGAAGAACACAATCGGCACTTAGGAATGGTTCTACAAAGTTTGCGTGAGCATAAGTTGTACGGAAAGCTATCCAAGTGTACCTTCTTCCAACGTAAAGTGCATTACTTGGGACATGTAATTTCAGCTGAGGGAATTGAAGTTGATCCGGCTAAGATCGCAGCAATAACTCAGTGGCCTATACCTAAGAATGTACCTGAAGTGAGAAGTTTTATGGGACTAGCAGGTTATTATAGGAAGTTTGTTGAAAACTTCTCCAAGATTGCTTTTCCTATAACTTCTCTACAGAAAAAGGGAAAAAGATTTGATTGGAATGAGAAGTGTCAAAAGGCATTTGACCTACTCAAAGAGAAACTAACTACCGCACCAATTCTGAAAGTGCCAGATCCTGAAAGGAGTTTCACAGTTGTCACTGATGCTTGCGGAGAAGGACTTGGTGGAGTACTTATGCAAGATAATCAAGTAATTGCTTATGAGTCAAGGAAGCTAAAACCTTATGAGATAAATTATGCTTCGCATGATTTAGAATTGGCAGCTGTCGTTCATGCATTGCGAATGTGGAGACACTATTTGCTTGGGAAACCCTTTGGGTTGAAAACTGATCATAATGGTTTAAAATACCTTTTTACTCAACCAAATCTAAATGCCAGACAGAGGAGATGGTTGGAGTTGATTGCTGATTATGATTTCAATGTATTTACATCAAGAGAAAGAAAACTTGAGGGGTTGCTGATGCATTAAGTCAAAGACGCCATATAGCTTCTATTGTTGCAATTCATACTGATTTTAAAGACCTAGTGCTCCAGAAATGTGCAGAAGATGAGTATTATTTGCAAGTTAAGCAAGCACTTAAAGAGAATCCTGAAGATTCAAGGTATGATGGTTTCAAGTTTGAACCAAATGGAATGCTTAGGTATAAAGGAAGGATGTATGTACCCAACATAAGCAACTTAAGAAATTTGGTGTGGAAAGAAGCACATGAGGCTCCATATTACGGTGTCAGGGGGTAGCAAAAATGATGGCAGATGTTCGTATTATCATTGCAGAGGAATGAGGAGATCTTTAATTATAAGCTTTAAATGTAGGTCATCCAGTAAAAGACATCATCATCTGACAGGTTCTTTGCTACCCTTGATATTTCAATTGGAAGTGGCAGAAGTGATATTATGGATTTTGTTGGATTGCCTATATTCAATCGTAATACCATACTAAAGTAGTGGTTGATAGGCTATTCGACAGCTCCCTTTATACAAAATCTAGCGTGTGGGCAGTTATTGCAAGAAAATTTGTGCAAGAAGTATTCAGATTGCATGGAATACCTGAAAAGATCATTTATGATATGGATGCAAGAATTACTTCTAGGTTTTGGCAAACCTTATTTTCTGCACTCGGAACTCAGCTAAATATCAGCTCAGCATATCATCCGGAAACGGATGGGAAAACTGAAAGAGTAAATCAAGTTTTAGAAGACCTACTTCGAGTATATTGCATGGATCAGCAATATAAGTGGGAAGACTATTTACCTTTAGTCGAATTTGCCTACAATAATTCATACCATTCTGCAATCAAAATGGCTCCGTTTGAAGCCTTGTATGGTCGAAAGTGTCGAACTCCGATAAGTTGGGATAAACTTGAGGATCGAGTAAGTCTTGGACCTGTAATGTTAGCAGAAATGGAAGAGCAAGTAAAAAGTATAAAGCAAAGGTTAGCCGAAGCTAACAGTCGACAAAAGAGTTATGCTGATGCAAAGAGAGTACCTCGAAGTTTTGCCATAGGTGATAAGGTTTTGTTGAGAGTCAAACCTCATAAAAGCTCCATTAAATTTGGAAAGTCATCCAAATTAGCTCCACGATATGTTGGACCTTTTGAGGTTTTAGAAGAAGTAAACCCAGTAGCCTATCGAATTGCATTACCACCTGCTCTTGCTCGAATGCATAATGTCTTCCATGTGTCCTACCTTGAGAAGTATATACCAGGTGATAACCATGTTATTGATTGGACTGCTTTACAGGTAAAGGATCCCGGGGTAGTAATGCTCAAGCCTATTAAAGTGCTTGAAGTCCGCAAGCTACGCTTACGGAACAGAGAAGTCTCTCAATGTAAAGTCCAGTGGGATCAATATACTGAGGACTCAGCTACCTGGGAAGACTATGAGGAAATCCGAAGGAAATTTCCTGACATTCTTGAGGCATTCAAGAATGGTGAATAAAGTAGTGTTTTGTTGTTTTTATGCTTTAAATAATACCTTGTTCATCGGGGACGATGAATCATAAGGGGGGGAGTATGTTACACCCCGATTGTATAGCTACTATTCATAGGATGTACATTGTAAATGTTGAATCTTTCTATTGAATAAATTGAATTGTTCTTGTGATCAATTGGATGTATCCTAAATGATTGTCTCTTTATCTGATGCTTCTATTAATGTAATTCTTGAATGAAATTAGCATATTGAGTTATGGAATAATGTTGTTCTAACCTTTTACAATGCTTAATGTATATTACCTTGGTTTTGAGCAATTGATTTCCGTTGTCATCTCATGATTTGCAGGAGACAGGTTCGTACCTCGAGGCAGAGGAGAGATATCACTCGGGGAAGAACTTGGTCGGGTAAACAGTAATGGATACCAACTGGACATACACACACAAGCCTTAGAACTGAGTAAGCTAAGTCATTGTTTTTGGTTAAAGGTAAGTCATCCGTAGGCTTGTCTCGTATCATTAGGAGTCGTGTCTTCTTCTGAATGTGTAAACAAGTGATGCTTGCCAATATAACCTTATAAATGATAAGTTCTGGTTAGAGGTGGATATGTGTATTTGTACATACGAATACGATATGTACAAGTACCCATAAGTACCTTCATGTCGATACAAACGTA
>VDFB02068715.1:0-15722 GCA_007258455.2 Sequoia sempervirens
TGTAGGGATGCTTCCCATTCTAGATAGGAATTGAAGGAAGGATGAAGGTGGATGATGATGTCTCTAAACTCTGCTCAAATGTCTCCTTGCCTGATGATGAAGATACCCTAGTCCCAAACAATGAAGAGGGTGACAAACCAGGACAATGCAGAAAATGATACTAAAAAATATCCAAAGACAGTGTGATGGATATGATGAATGTGATGGAGACTTGATAGCCCCCTGAATGAAGTGTCCTCAAAACCATTGAAAGAAGTCTGAAGAAAATCCAATGGTAGAAGTTGAAGAAACCTCAAATCCTAAATGGAATGATAGGGAAGAAGGCTCATACATGAAATCCCTGAAGAGAAACCAAGTGCCTCCAAGATAGTCTTTGGATCCCTAATCAAGGTCGAGACAAAAGGATGAGGAGACTCAATAAAATTATCCAAAGTCAAATCTAAATAGAGTAGTGATATCCCCTTAAGAATGTCCTCCAAACTTGTAGAAGTAGCCAACTTAGTGATACCTGAAACAAAGCCATCCTATGATGCCAAGTCTAGAAAACTGAAGGTATCCTGATGGATATAGATGATGGAAGCCTCAATCAATGAATCTGGACAAGGAATAACTAAATGTGAAGGGATATCAACTATCTCTAATGGAGAAGAAGCACCTGAAGGAACCTTGTCAACCTCTTCAGAAGATTCAAGGCAATCAACTTCATGCACAACAATATCATCATGGGGTACTTGATCTTCACTTAGATGAGGAACAATACCAAATAGATGAGGAAATATATCAAGTGATTGGAGATGGTGGTTGATCCCATATCACCATTTTTTATAGTTTCCCTTGTGCAACATAGTCAAAGAAGGAGTATATGCAAGCCCCATAATGAAATTTCTCCAAAAACCACAAGGAAAAATGTCCTTCAACAACAAAGAAAGACTTCCAAGGATGATGTGCAACTAAAGTGATGCTACCCGGATTAAAAAAATATTTTCCCAAGCTTCAGGATGTCCAGGTTATTGAACAAATACACCAAACTGAAAAAATCAATGTAAGAGTACGTGGAGCTGAAACTGATCAAGGGGTCTAGATAGATGAAAAAATATTTGAATCACCTTCCTGATTCCACTAGAATCACCGAAATTTGATGAACGGTTGCAAAGATATGAGCCTCTAAGTCCAGATTAGAGTTTTTTCTTCAGTTGGTTGTAGAACTCTCTGTGAGAAAAATTTCACAAAAGTGATGTCACCATTGGAAAGTGCTCAAAATTACCTTTCCGATGGTATCTTGTTTTCTAATTTTCAATACCGTGGAGAAAAGTTATGATAAAAAGAAAGAAAATGCCTATATGAGGCACTCTGTAGGCTAACGAGGGTAAAAAAATTAGCCTGTGGGCTCTGAGTCTTGGTCGCTGATGTGACCTCACTAGTTTGTGTGGCAATAAAAACACCGCTCAAGGAACAAACACTCGGTCATACATATTCCCTGGTCATTGCACTTTCCCCGTGAGCTATTCCAAAGTCAATCTTTACAAAATTTACAAAAGTTTAAAATAAAAACCATGGCCAATAGTCGTCGCCCTTACAAACTTTTGATAATATAAAGTCTGCAAAAAAAAGACTTGTACCATGCAGATTAAAGGAACTCGTACCAGGTATGGGTGAATAGAGCAAGAGCCAACCTTCAGGATGAAGCGTCAGTGTAGAACACCAACAAGAAGTAGCCGGTGTCAGATGAAGAGACTCCACGGTGATCAACATCAATGGGCTGGCAAGGCCGATGATGCTAGCGGGGGCCTGTGAAAGAATCGTCGGCATCAGAAGCTGGAGCCAGCCGACAGTGGACAAACTGACAAGAATAGTTGTCGACGAATGGAGCAAAGGAAGGTGTCGATGGTGGGATATGGGCCTAGCGTAAGATGATTGAACAGACCTGTCAAATGGGTCGACACACGTACGCCCTCCTGCAATAGTTGCAGACTTCAACCAAAAGTGATTTGTTTTTTTAATATTTCTGGATTGACAATTAAAAAACAAAGAGGGCTTTTAAATATTTATGCTGACAAAGTATACAAATATTGAGATAGGAGATGTCAATAGATAATAATATTAAAGCCAAAAAAACACTTTATAATGCCGATAGAAATATTATAGTCTGAGGGTTAAAAAATCAAATCCTTAAAATTATGCCAACTAATGATTTAATTACCAAGTCACTCAAAATATTTTTTCACAAACCATAGATTTTTTTTTTTTTGCCAAACAATACAAATAAGCGTGATTTTTGTTTGAAAAAAAAAGTGCCTACGACTAAATTTTTTTTGCCTCACAGGACAACTGACCAGGGTGATTTTTTACTGCAAATTGTACGGATTGTACGATTGATTTTTCAAACCCAAAAATACCTCTGATGGCTCCCAGGTTGATGAATCTGATTTTGATGATTGGGCAGGCGATCCTAGGGTTTTGAGGCCTTTTGAATACAATGGCAAGCTCGGATTTGACTCTATTTGCTTCAGAAATTAGCTTGGTCCCCAGCTGGAGTCAAGTAGCCTTCAATGGAAACCTTCAAGCCTGTAAGAATCTTGCACACCAACTTTCTTGATTGAGGGTTGACGTTTCACTAGACAAGCTCTGATACCATGTTGAGATTATGGATGCACAGGGTCCCTGAAGCTATAGTCTTCAATGGAGGACCTTTCCCAGGAAAGATAATCAACCACAAAAAAAGTGTTGTAACTAGGCATGCATAATGGAGATTCTATATTGATCTACAATATGAGATTGGATGATTACAAATGTACAAGTTTCCTGATTATATAGGCAAAAGAGAAAACCTAAGATGCATGAGATGTTTCCATGTGTCATGATCTAACAACATGTGACAACATGTGAACCCTATCTAGGAAATTATTAAATGTTGAGATAAGCTCTAGAAGGACAACTCATCTTCTAGAAGGAATCTTATCCCTATAAACAAGGAAGGGGACATTACCCCATTATTAAATGATTTATTAAAATGCAACCTAGGACTAAATGATATATGACCTAATTTAACTTATGCTAGTGTAATAATTAATTTAATTACCCTAACATATGGATTTTTTTACTACAAATTTGTACGGATCGTACCAGTTAATTTTGCAAACCCAAATACCTCTGATGGCTCCCAGGTTGATGAATCTGATTTTGATGAATGGGCAGGCGATCCTAGGGTTTTAAGGCCTTCTAAAGAAAAAACCCTAATCTTGGCTCAGAGGCTCATATCTTCGCAACCGTTCATCGAATTTCGGTGGTTCCAATGACATCAGGAAGATTTTTCAGAGCTTTTTTCATCAATCCAGACCCCTTGATTAGTTTCACCTCTAGGTACTCTTGCATTGATTTTTTTTAGTTTGGTGCATTTGATCAATAACTTGGATATCATGAAGCTTGGGAAAATATTTTTTGATTCCGGAAGCATCACTTTAGTTACACATCATCCTTGGAAGTCTTTATTTTCTGTTGAAGGTCATTTGTCTTTGTATTTTGTGGAGAAATTTCATTATGGGGCTTGCATATACTCCTTCTTTGACTATGTTGCACAAGGGAAACTATAAGCAATGGTTAATGGATGGTATTAGCCACCATCTCCCATCACTTGATCTATTGCCTCATCTGTATGGTATAGTTCCCCATCTGAGTGAAGGTATTCATGAATTTTCTTGTTGTAGTAGATACACTGTCTCGGAGATCATTTCTATGTAAGTTGATTGTGATGTTCTGAGTACTATTGATCATTGTGATTGTCCTCACATCCTTTGGGCTAAGATTTTGGAGATATATGGAGATTCAAACACTCCACCCTTCCCCAATGGTCATGATTCAGAATGTCATTCCTTAGATCAAGTACCCCATGATGCTATTGTTGTGTAGGAAGTTGATTGCCTCTAATCTTCTGAAGAGGTTGACAAGGTTCCTTCAGGTGCTTCTCCATCAGAGACAAATAGTATCCCTTCACATTCAATGATTCCTTGTCCAAAATCATTGATTGAGGCTTCCACCATCATCATTCATTAGGACACATTTAGTTTTCCAGACTTGACATCACATGATGGCTTTGTTTCAGGTATCACTGACTTGGCTACTTCTATAGGTTTGGAGGACATTCTTGAGGGGTTATCACTCCTCTACTTAGATCCCACTTTGGAGAGTTTTCTTGAGTCTCCTCATCCCTTTATCTCAACCCTGATTGGGAATCCAGATACTATCTTGGAGGCACCTGGTTTCTCTTTAGATATTTCATGTATGAGATCCTATCAGATTGGGGGAGATGCTTGTCGAGATGATGGCCAGCGAGATAGTGTATGCATGGGGATCATGCTTGCTAGTGATGGTGTATTTTCAGTTGCATGACATAGTATATCAGCAGGGGTAGTCTATGAGTTGCTTCGTTACCCTTTTGATGGTTTGGGCCTAGAAGCACATTATAGTATTTCATCCACTAGTTGGTCGATAGTTGGAGAGCATTGTACCTCATATATACATGTATAGAGGAGCAGTTACACAAACACATCTTAGCGATATTGGTTACTGGTGACATGGGTTGGATACTTTGGTTAGCTTTATATGGAGGTCGTGGATGGATTGTGAATAGTGGCCAAATGAGGGTCAACATTTACCATGGTGTTAGCAAGAGAAGTATCTGATTGGGTGGACTGTCTAGTCAATGCACATTATTGAGAGATATTTGTTGGATAGAGTTTTGAGACAATTTGGTGAGCAACAGGGTGAGCCACAAGGAATAGGAGTCTTTTCTCGATCATCTAGAGAGGTGACACCATGGGGTCCCATGATTGTAGTGGTGACAACAAAGCAACAAATAGTTGGGCTACAAGCATTGCCATAGGGATGGAGAGGGGGACCAACAGATGTAGGTACTACACCTAAGTATGATGCATGGTGGCATGTACATAGGTCGGTGCCATTGACAGATCCAAATCAGCCAACACTAGTGCATTAGGGGAAATTTACATAAAAAATGGGCCTCCTAAGGATGACATCATTAGCTTTTTAAGTTATCAAAAATCAACTAAAAGATGACATCAACCTGTACGGTGACATCTGTATGCAACCTAAAATGGTCACCTAGACTTTGGGCCCCATTTATTTAATTTGTCAACATCAACTTTCTGAATCAATGATTGTCGCATTTTCAAATCAAATTTCTTAATCAATTCATAACTAATATTTCAAAATAACCAATTTTTCACAAGATTTGAGATGCTTCCATTAATTTATTTAAATCAAAAGAAATAAATCTGTTTTAATAAATAAAATAATGTTATTTGGTGAAGTTAATATTACTTAAATAAAATGATGCTGTTTAATTAAATCTGGCTGAGAATTAAATGAATTTTACATTTTATTTTGTATGTCATTTCTAAATTACATAATCTTATTTTATTTTATTAAAAGAGATATTATCATCTTAATTTAAATAAAATAAATGAAATATCCTCTCAAGAATATCCTGTGATGAAAAAAAAGAAACAAATCAATTAAAAGGGAAATAAACTAAAAAAGAATTCCAATCAAGATTTGTTTCTATTTTTTTATTTATCCCACATTGCTTCTTTTTTTGCCTTCAATTCCACTTTTGCCTATAAAATGAGCCCTCTCATTCTCATAAAAAAAGAGATCACGAATTTTTACATCAGACTTATGCTACAAAATTTCTTAAATTTTATCATTTGAGATTACACATTAGTTTGATTTTATAAGCATCTTAGTTTTAGAGCATATAGTTTAATATTACATTTTAGCTTAATCTTCATAGTAGATTAATTTGCAAAGTAATTCATTTATGGCATTGCATGTAGATTAATTTCGTTCAAATAAATTAGTTTGTTTTATTCGTTTCTGATCGTTTAGATTAGTTTTCGTTAAATTGCGAATTCACCGAAACGGGGATTACGTGGAGATTGGCGTGCTGGCTCTCATAACGAATCTCGTTCACGAAGGCTGTATTCGGGGTAGTGGAGTTAATCGAGGGCCAGCAATATCAATCGCCTGTACCGGATAGAGATGTGAATTGATTTGCAGGAGACTCATTATTGAGTATCGCCGCATGCAAGGATTCACGAGAAGTATAACTTATATTTTTCGAGTTATAAATTTTGAAACATAGTTTTTAATTTTTAGTTTTAATTTAGTTTTTAATTTAGTTTTTTAGTTTTCAACGTAAATCTGAAACTCCCTTCCGGTTTAGGAAAAACAATTTAAGGTTTTTGTAGCCGAATTAGAAATCCGATCTGGGTATCTTTCAATTTTTTGATTTCTTTCATGGATCTAAAGAAAATAGCTGCATAGAAACCGTCGCACGTCATTTTTTTCACCTGGCTAAAGGTTTAAAAAAATTATTTTTTCATCTTCTACTTGCTGGATTAAAAAATAATTTCTAGGTTTTATTTTTTGCTTCAAAAAATTTCTGGGTTTCTATTTTTGTCTACTCATTATAAACAGATTTTGAGAAATCAAATTTGAAGATTTTTTATGCATGTTTTTTAATTTTTAGTTTTAATTTAGTTTAGTTTTAATTTTAATTTAGTTTTTTAATCTTAATTTGGTTGGTTTTTAATTAGTTTGGTTTTAGTCTTTAATTTTAGATTTTTTAAATTAGATTTTTTTAGTTTCTAAAATTCAAATTAGATTTTTTAAAAACTTTGTTAATTTAAAGTAGATTCTTTAACTTTGTTAATTTAAATTAGATTTTTTTTACTTTAGATTTTTTAACTTTATTAATTTAAATTAGAATTATTAATTTAGATTAGATTTTTTTTTTAATTTAGATTAGATTTTTAATTTTATTAATTTAGATTAGTTTGTTTTAAATTTTTAGTTTAGTATTAGATTAATTTAGTTTAATTTTGGTTTTGTTAACTAATTCTTTTTAGATTAAATTTTGACTAGATTAAATTAGATTTTTTAATTCTGGTTCTTCTAAATTCTTTTTTCACAGCATAACAGTTTCTGCAGGACGCCAGTCAGAGAATTTGAAACACACTAATGGTTTGATTGCAGGATGCGTGATAAAGACTTGAAAACAAACACTTACGCTTGTCAAAGATCTATTTAAAAATATTGTGTTTGTTTTCACGCTTTTCTAGTCACATGAGTCTAGTTAAGGCCGTTAAAATTCTTAGGAGTTTTAGATAGTGGTAGGAATTTGGCTCTTCTGTTACATGGAGGGTGATGGCCATTGGACAAATCAGGAGCTCTAATGATCTTCAATGCAGAGGCTGTGGGACAGTGAATCATGCGGCACCGTGGGGATGAACGAGAGAATCCCGAAACCCAAAGCGTGTAGATTTGGTGAAGTGAAACTAGCTCGGTGATGAAGGTTGTTTAGCATGTTTGGGTAAAGAGACGGGCTAGAGAAGTATGCTCTTCTTTTGGGAGAATCAAAAAATCAGAAACCCGAATCCAAGCCATGTCCAGTGTCACCTTTAGAGGGCCTGCCGGAAGTTGAACCTCCGGGAACGACCCAAGTGAGTACACACCTATCGCCGGTGATTCCACCTCACTATAATAAAGAGCGTCTTGTTGAGTCTAAAGACTCCAAGACCATAGTAACATCTTTTTCTATGACGGGCGTCATCATGGAAGCTCTATTTATTACTTGCTTGGCGTTGCTTTCAGAGCCACCTTTGAGGGGTGTGTGATTTTCGAGGTGTTGGTGTGGGCTGCGAGGCAGAGCTCATGTCGAGGCATCGAGAAGGTTATTGAGCGGAAGCCAAGTAAAACCTCTTAGTTAAGTTTGCCTGCACAGTTCACCTCCGAAATGAGTCATAATCTTTGCGCAAGGAGGGGGAAGAATCTCTCAGTATGTTGATCATACACAGATTCCCATCATAGGCATACACCTGGACGTTTGGAGGCGGTTGCGACACTGGCCCCTGCTACAAGGGTAACCTTTGAACGTACACTGTTGAGTCCTTGGAAACACCAAAAACACAGGCGCCCTCTAGGGGGTGACACGGCTGTGTGAGGTGCACGTATGCGCATAAGCAATGGGGCAAAGGTTTTGGCTTCTCACCATTTTCTTTGGTAGGGATAGCTATGTGTTTTTTTTTTAGTCTTAAACATTGTCCAAACATCTTCAAACAAGACTCCCCCGATACTATCAAGTTGCTTTGTCCTTGATAGATCTGTTATCGACTACTTTTTGTATCACAACTTGTCTGATTGAAACCTATGTGCTTGATCAAAATCTATTGATATACTTGCTTGATCTTTGAAAACAAACAACAAACTGAAATACTGAGTTCTTCAATTAGGTGACTTGTCCCAGTTTTAGAGACCTGTTCTGTATTTAGGGTTTATGTGTTCTTGACCTTTTGAATTAGTGATCCTTGATCTCATAAGCAATTTTGCTTGAGATTGGCAAATTAGGAATTGTTCCTGTCAAATAGATAAATTTTTAGACTCTTTGATAACACACTTGGAGAGTGCTAGTAGTCTCCTTGTCCACCCATTTTCATACAATTCAAACTCAGTACACTTTGTGTAAGTCATCCTCCTGATCCATATGTGCTAGGGTGTTCACCCAAGAATTGAGCACCTCTGTGGTAGTGTTGGTTTGCACCTATTTGCAACAGTTCTATTTCACCATCTCTCTCAGACAAGAGAAAAATTTTACTATCCTAGTCTAGTATTGATGTTTCTTAGAATTGTCTGTTTACTTGAACTCTCCCTTTCATGTCAGTCACAACAAGATATCAAGTGAGCCAAGGAAAGCGACCTCAGATAGTCTTTAACCAACTACCCCCAGTTTAGACTCGTCAAAAAAGAAGAAGGAAAAGGAACCAATATTTGACCAGTCACCTAGGAGTCAGTCTGAAACCTATTTTGACCCAAAGAGCCATTTTAGTGACTTGAGTACCCCCTCATCACCTTCCCACTCAGGTATGGATATGAATTATACTATCACTCGGCAGGAGAGGGAAGCCATGGATCAAAATCTTGATGATATCTATGAACAACACAGAAACAACATGATATTTGGAAATTCTTCTCATGATGATCAACTTGGTTCACCCCTCATTAATGCAAGATATTTGGATGCCCATCAACGGGATGAAAGGTATAAGAGATGAGCTCACCAAGAACAATGGTCACAACACGAAGACCAAGACAATGAACCTCATGATGCTCATGTCAATACAACGTATACCAATGAATTGTTCAAACAGTCTAGACCAAACTCACCACTTAACATACCTCAAGGTTCACAAGTGATAGGCTCAAAAGAATTGAACGCGAAAAGAAAGCCTTTCTAGATGAACAAGCTGCAAAGCAAGAAATGTTTAGACAACTTGAGGAAGAGAGCCAAGCTTTATTGGAAGTACAAAGGAAACTCACTCAAGAGGAGCAAGATAGGCAGTTAGCCCACAAATTAAACAAACAATACAATACAAGGGGTGCTAACAGTGGACATAATTCTCCTCCCTCCACCCCTTCCAGAACACCAAGAAGTAGAAGGCGGTCAAGGACCCCCTTCTAGATCTCCTAGTCCTAGAGGAAGAAGGGCCTCTCGGTATGCTCACTATAGGAGGCAAACTCCTCCCAGAAATTCAAGACCACACTCCCAACATGTACATCCTGGTTCCCAACATGGAGGTGGTAGCTCACATTATGACTTTGATACTCAAGACTTCATGCGAATACAACAAGAGCCTATCTTCCAACAGTATGTGGAGAGGTATTTGGAACAAAACAAAGATAAGTTCTTGGAAAGTCTAATCAACAAGGGTGCCAGAGTCCCTTATAATTTTGATGTGGACAACAAAATACAAAAGCAAAATCCCTCTCAAGAGGAAGAAATCCACCAAATGAAGCAAATGATGGAAAAAATGATGCAACCTAAGAGCTCATTCTCACTAGACTCAATTTGTCCTAATCCATTTGACAAGAGTGTGAGTATGAAAGATTTTCCAAAGAGGGTGGAATTCCCACAATACGATAAATATGATGGCAGTGGTGATCCACACGACCATGTGCGTCAGTTCTATACTATGAGCTTGAATTCCATCAGGATGACTCCTATTTGATGAGGTTGTTCCCTAGGAGTCTTAAAGGACAAGCAATGGAATGGTTTACCAATATCACTCCTCCTATCAAGACTTTTAGAGAACTTGTTCATAGATTCGTTCATCACTTCGCATATAATCTTTTCAAGATCACGTTACTATGTTGGACCTATGCAACTTGAAACAAAATCGGGGGAACCTTTGTTACCTTCTTGCAAAGGTGGAGGAGACAATGCTCTCGGTATCCTAGGATGATCCATGAGGATGAAAAGATTGACATACTTGTTAGTAATTTGGTGCCTGAAATGAGATATGAGATCAAAAGATAGTCTTCACTTCCTTTGATACCATGATTGAAACTGCATGCCGCATTGAGGATGTTCTAAAAGAACAAGGCATTTTGACCAGACATAACAATAATACCAACAATGGTCAACACAACAATAGGGATAAAGGGAAGAACAACAATTGGAACAAAAACAAACAAGTTGTCAATGATGGAGTTGTGGATTCTTCCCAATCAAAAGATCAAAGTGTTCTTAATTTGACTAAGGCTGTGCAAGCAATGAAGCTTAATGCACCTCCACAACAAGAAAGTAAACCAAGAGATCAGGAGAGGCCCAAAAACCAGAAGTGACAATTTACCAAATTGGGTGACTCTTATGAGGATATTCTCAAAACTCTCATTGCTAACAACTTGGCACATCCTCAGGATCCTGCAAAATTTCACATTCCAGATCCTAAGCCACATTGGTGGGATGACAAGGCATTATGTAAATTTCATAATGGCCCTGGCCATACTGTTGAAAACTGTTGGAGATTAAAACATATCATCCAAGATTTTATAGAAAGTGGAAAGCTTCAAGTTGATGGCCTAAATACCAATGCTGATCATAAGGCTTTTAAGGAACCTTTGCCTAATTACGACAAGGGGGAAACCTCTAAATCACAGAATGGAAAAGCTGCAATCAACTACACCTATCACATTGTGAGGAAAATGTGATAGAAACATGCTTGAAGTTGTGGAGCCAGTGTTAATATGATAGGAGTAAGGACCATATGGTTATGACTCTCCCCTATTTTTTGACTAGCACATTTGGTGCTAAGAGAGGAGTCCTCATTCTAGGGTTATCTTCCCAAGCCCTTAATGCACATTTACGAGTCAGTCCTGTATTCTCCCGGAGGGGCCTAGTTCAGGTCCATCCAACAAATCCAAGCGGTTGGCATCCAAAGATGTCACTATAAAAGGTCCTGCTTGCTCTCGAACCAAGCTACAATCTTACCAGATCGGAGTTCTGAGAAAACTCGATCTCAATCTTAGAGCTTCTAGGACATCCCCTAGACATAAGCGGATCCTTAGGGATTAAGCTGCGCTGGCTCAAATGTCCCCAACAACATTGATATAGACCAATTCAAAGGCATGGTGAATCACATTACTAGCCCACATTACCTCTCTTTCTCTGAAGATGATGAAAAATCCCTAAGACATCCACACAATCTTGCCCTTCACATTGAAGTCATGATTCATAAAACCCGTGTCAGGCGCGTGTTGATTGATGGGGGTGCTGGGTTAAATATCTGTACTTTGAATTTGTTAAAAACTTTGGGCTATTCAGAGCAAGTGATCGACACTAGAAAGAAGATCACCATAAAGGCCTATGATGAGGCAGAACGAAGTTCTAAGGGGTTGGTTGTCCTTCCTGTCAGGATTGGCCCAGTTGAAAAGGATATCTTGTTTCAAATTGTTGATACTGGACCCCTTGCATAAAACATTTTACTGGGTAGACCATGGATTCATGATATCTTGAGGCTGATGTCGTCCTACCTACCACCCGGTGTGTTAAGTTCCCCTACAATGGGCATTTGCATACAGGGATAACGCACTTATCAATTAACTCAATCTCATTAATGTTCATGTCCCTCTTAGCAAGACAGAGAGTTGTAAAATTAACTTTAGCGGTATCAAAATAGAATTAAATTGATGGAGCCTTGGCATTGGGGGGTATCAACTTGACTCTTTTGCAAAGATGCCTGTTTCCCCTAGGACATATGGAAAGCCTTCACAGGAGATGAAACCATCATCTTCAGCAATGACAATATTTGACAAGTTTGTTGAATCCTCAGTACCAATACAAGATGAAAAAGAGGAAGTAGCTGTTCGAGATTGGATATACAAAGAGGAGAAATACCGGCACAATGAAAATTTCTCCCCCTCTCCCTACAAGTCCCTATGGGAGAGGATATACTTTTTAATCAAGAAGATGGAACTATCGGGGATGGCCCTCTTAGTCCGCGAGGTTAGATGCTAGAGGCCAGACCACTCAATCATGATATTTTTGCATTAAGTCCTAAGAAACCCGGTTAGCCCTAGGCTTTATGAACAACAATAATAAATCTGCTGTCCCCATTTAAATTAGGTGGGAGTTAAAGATGACCCACATTATATGTACCCGGTTGACCAATCAACAAGACATAACAGATGATTCGGTACCTTCAACAAATCTCCTTTGGGAAGATTCAAGAGATTTAATAATTGATAGTCCTCCTATCTCATTTGCAATAGATAGTGACTATATGAATGCAAGATTGACTATGGATAGTGTCTCCATCCCAGCTGCAATGGATGGTGATAATTCAGATAATTTTGTGGTAGACAGAGTGCTCAGAGGCCTCTCTTCCAAATCTTGAGGCTTCACCATGCGAGGAGGCTCAACAATAATTCAGGAAATAGACTCATGAGTTTGAATGGGATTCACTCTCCCGGATGCTGTGATTGACTTGGATATGGATGTTGTCCAACACTTGGTTCTCAACTGATATAGCTGGCGGAGTCATGTGTTAGATTAGAAGATAGGAACCCACATGTCACATTAGTAGACAATTCTTCGCTTGCTAGGATAAATTCTGATTTAGACACTTTAGAAGGAAACTTGACAGATTCCAATGCTACAGTCACCAGAGATGACACCACCTATATCCTTAACCTTGAACCGGTCATCAACCTACCCCTTGTTCACCCCAACCTTATTGATTGGTCTCAATGGTACCAAGAGCCTCAACTCTTGACATTTCACAATGACTATGAGATCACCTGCTATCTAAATGCCATTGAACTTGTAGTCTCTTCCACCAGTGAATCGGCTACCAGTATGACAGAACCTGACATCAAGTACCTTAGTCACAAGATAAAAAGAAAAGAAAAAAAGAATAAGAGTTCTGATGGCGAAAACCACTATGTGGCGGTGTTAGAACCAAAAAAAGTAAAAATAAAAGATGTATCCAAAGGTGAAAACCTCCCAGAGGCACCTACGGATGAGGTACTTGATAGTCTCCCAAGCTATTTCCAGGACAGATCATCAGTATTGGTTGAACCTACAGAAGCTGTTAATTTGGGCATAGAGGAAGTTCCAAAAATTGTACACTTGGCTAAATCTTTATCACCTGAAGAAAAGAAAGCCTATATTGAGTTCCTCCAAAAGAAGGAAATTAACTTTGCATGGACATGCTTTCGGACATGCAGGGTTGGACCACTAATCTCATTATGCATCATTGTCCATAGCTCAGGTGTAGAAACCAGGTCAAAGCCGAGAAGTTGAGAAAAATGCACCCTCATACCAAGCTCTTTTAGTGAAATTTGAATTAAAGAAGCTCAGCAGTGCGGGGATTCATTAGAGCCATAGACTATGCTGACTAGATTTCCAACATTGTACCTATTTCTAAACCTGATAAAACCATTCGAATCTGCACAGACTTTAGAGATCTTAACAGAGCATGCCCAAAGGATGATTTCCCACTTCCTAACATAGACATGATAGTGGACATGATAGCGGGATATGAGATCTATTCTTTGATGGATAGTTTTTTTGGGTATAATCAGATCAAGATAGCTCCTAAGGATCAAGAAAAGACTGCATTCACATGTGCCTGGGGTACTTATTGTTGGAATGTCATGCCCTTTGGATTGAAAAATGCAGGAGCTACTTACCAAAGAGCTATGACAACCATCTTCCATGACATGATGCATAAGAATATGGAAGATTATGTGGATGAAACCCTGGCTAAGTCTAAGAGAAGAGGAACACATTTGGATGATTTAGAAGTGATTCTAGATCGCATGGAACAATTTCAACTAAGATTAAACCCAAAAAAGTGTGCATTTGGTGTTACTTCTGGCAAATTATTGGGATTCATCATTTCAGCTAAAGGAATAGAAGTGGACCCTAAAAAGGTTCAAGCCATTATAAACATGCCACCTCCCAAAAATGTCAACCAAATGAGGAGTCTTCAAGGGCGCCTTCAATCCATAAGGAGGTTTATTTCACAATTGGCAGATAGAGCACAACCTTTCAACAAAAATTTGCATAAAGGTGTTCAATGTGTTTGGAATGAGGATTGCCAAAAGAGCATGGATCAAATTAAAGAATACTTGGCAAATCCTCCCATTTTAATGCCTCCCATTCCAGGAAAACCTCTCATTTTATATGTCTCAGCTACTGAATCTTCACTGGGGGCATTGTTGGCTCAATTAGATGAACAAGGGAAAGAAAGGGCCATATATTATATTGATTAGCCTCTTGTTTCTTATAGGGTTAATTATACTAGTATTGAAAAGACTTGCCTCGCGGTAGTGTTTTGCTTCCAAAGAATTGCGACACTATATTAACTCAAAGCGCACACCATACACCTCTGTAAAAATTGATCCCTCTCAAATGCTTGCTCAGTGGCTGCTCTCACTGGGTAGACTTACTACCAAATGGATGATGATGATTCTTCACGTTGAGCATAGATTATATTGGTAAAAGCAATCCGAGGCCAAGCTATTGCAGATCAAAGCTGGCTAATTTCCTATTCAAAGCTAATATGCCCATTCAGTCAACTTTCAGGATGGGCATCTTATGTACATGGTGAAAGATCCACAGGAAACTATTCTTTGATGGTTCCTTGCATGCAAAATGGTTCTCGAGCTAGTGTGTTGTTTGTTTCTCCTCATGGGTATACTATTCCTAAATCTTACAAGTTACTCTTTCCATGCACAAACAACATAGCTGAGTATGAGGATTTGACAAATGGACTAAAAATGGCCATAGAGTGGAATATCCCAGAACTACATATCTATAGAGTTCTGTTGATGTAACCAAGTCAATGAACAATACCAAACAAAAGATGACAAGTTGGTACTTTACAAAAAAATGGTTGATTCATTAAGATGGTATTTTACTTTTGTCACCTTTCAGCAAATCCCTAGGGCTGAGAACAAAGCAGCTGATGCTATAGCCACCCTTGCTTCACTTCTTCAGTTAGAGGAACATGAGTCCAGATATGAATTCCTGGTGGAAGAGCTACGATATCCCATATTTGACTCACCCGAAAGCCATGTCATTTGTACCCTTGTCAATCATGAATCCTCCCACTATGGTGCTATTTACTCATATCTTCGTGATGTCATCATCCCCAATACATTTAACCGATCTGAAAGAAGAAACCTTATTTTGCTCACCCATTCCCTCATCACGGTGATTTATAGGAGGGTCTAAGATGGAACTTACTTCTTAGGTGCTTAGAAAAGGAGGAATCAGATCAAAGCTAGTTGACATCCAATTTATATGTGGAGGAAATTCTAATGGGTCTTTCCATGGCTAGAGGTTGCTTAGGAAGTGAGGT
>VDFB02068718.1:0-77094 GCA_007258455.2 Sequoia sempervirens
TCTCTGAGGTTCCGACTGAATAGGTTCTTCTTGCTATGGTGGCTCCACAGCTTGAGCAATTTGTTTCTTCCTTTTTGCTAACACCGGTGACCTTCTATCACCCATGAGGTTGTATAAGAGAGCAACTGATCTTCTTCTCAATCTGCGAACATGCTCCTCTACCCAAGCCCTTGTAGAAGTCAAGACGGGAATAGACAGAGTGTCTAAATCCGTAATCTCCTGCTTGGCCCAATCTGGTGGTGGAATCGGTGTGTTCTTTATAGATTCATAATCCAGATGAATAAGCCTGGCATCCTCTTCGACTTGATCCGGCACTTGGACCACTTCACATTCTCTGATTAATTTGAGGGGCAACCTTGAAAACATTCTTTTTCTAATCTCAGCCTCATCTCCAGCATTCGCCCAAAAATCTTCCAAGTGAGCCCTGTGCCTATACTCTTCACCCTGAACTATTCCAATCTTTCCCCGAGGATCAAAATCCTGCCGGCTGGTATGGAGAGTTAATTGATAGAACCACAATTCATCTTCAGCTTCTTTGGCTGCCTGCAAAGTAGGGCACTCTTCAAGTGAGTTTCCCAAAACAATGGGAAAGTGTAAACCTCCCTTCTTCCTCATGATTTTGTCGTAGGCCACCAGTTGTCTAGACAGCTCAAGCATAATCATCCTGTTTGTGGGGTACCTCGGTAGTCGGTAGACGTATGAATTGTACCCTGGCAGCCTTAAATAGGTGAGCTTCGGGAATTGGACGAACCAAAACCCATATTCTTCTATCAACATTTGCGCCTCTTCAGATATTCTCTGTTGCAATCTCCGCTGAAGGGTCCTTGTCATATACATGGTGAAAGCATCATTCACCCTCTTGAAGTCAACCGTGTGCGTGAGATGCAATTGTCTACAAGATTCATGAATCTTGAACTAATTAAAACCACAGCCAATCGGCTCTTGGTATGCCAACCCTCTGTATTTTGTCATCCGAGCAAGCATGTAGATGACATACGAGCTCATGTAGAATGTTCTCGTTCTCTTTAGATTCCGAAACTGCTCATCAATGTTGTCACTTATCATTTGTGCCCAATTCACTTCCACCTTCCCTTCGAGCACCACACTAATGTAGAAGAACATCCATGGCCCGAACACATATGACTGCTGGCTGTCGTTAACCCTGCTGAGCAACATAATTATATCACAATACTCTTGTTTCAGCTCCTCTGAAATTATCTGCTTTGGCAGCTTGGCAGTAGGAGGCTTTGGCTTTCGCATCCAGGTGGTGTTGATCCTCTTCATGCACTTCTCGAAAGATGTGGCATACATCTTATCAGCCTTTTCTTTGGATTTGTATAACATCTTATTCGTAGCCAGAATCCCAAATGCCTCACCAATTGCATCAGGTGCAAAGTTGGCCAATATCATGCCATCCAGAGAAACAATAGTCCGATCGTCCAGGTTGTAAAAGTTTGCGCCCTCCAAGATCAGCTCTGGACAACGAATTACTGGCTAGAATCCGGCTGCTGCATATAATCCGCTCTTCACAATGTTGCGCGATGCTTCCGTTAGAAGATTGCCACCTTGCCCATATATCCTTTGCATGAAAGCCTCGAGGTTGAAAGGCCCAAGGTTGGTGTCCATCAAGTTCCCAAGCTTTGACACGATCTTAGACTCTGGAACGAAAGACTTCAAACTCTTGATGATCGCCTAGCTCGAAGCGTTTTCTTTGACAACTTCATTATTTCTAGCCTTAGCTCCAGCTTTGCTTGTTCCAGCAACATCAGCTTTTCGTCCTTCGGCCATCTGCAAAACAAGAAGCAAATATTACACTTCAAACTTTTAGAAATAAAAATTACGAGAGACGGCTGGCGAATGGAGTTGGCTGCAAGAATAAATGAGTTATAGCTTCAGCAGTAAACTTCGACTTCGAACCTCAATAACTTTATACTTCGAAATATAAAACTCTGGACTTCAACAATTTTGCAGCCAAAAGAATTTTCAGCTCTTCGGAAGAAATTAACTCCAGCAATCCCGACTCCGGAAAATGCTTCAAATTTCGGCAACTTTCAACAATTTTAAATCAACAACTTCAAAAGTTATAAATCAGCGACTTCGAAGGTTTTAACAGTCTCAAATCAGCACTTCGAAAGTTATAAATCAGCAACTTCAAAGGTTTTAACAGTCTCTACTTCCGATTTGATTTTAAACATTTACCAACTTCAGAAAATTTAAATCTCAAACTCAAGCAACTTCGACTTCCAGCATTCAGAGAAATAATTAAACGATTTCAGCCTTCAGCGACTCTCAAACTTCGAAAAATCACTTCAAGTTTCAGAAAAATATTAAATCTCAGCAACTTTAAATACTTACCTTCAGCAACTTGGAGAAATAAAAATGCTCGACCTCGGCAGTTTATACTTCAAACTTTGTTTCGAATCTCAGCAACTTCGCAACTTTAAATCTCAGCAACCCCAAATCTCGAGAAATTCAAGCTTCTTGAAAAATCGAATTCAACACCTCCTTTCACTTTCAGCAACTCTCAATTTCAAATTTACTCACAGCTCAACAATCACTCTCAACTCTGTAGCATAAATCTCAGCTTTGAATTTTGTGAGATGAAAATGAAAATCCTCGAAATTTTATAACCAAAAGCTGGTGCTAATTTTAGCAGATGCCATTAATTCTCTTCATCATGACTTACGCATTTTCTAGATTTGAAAGAGAATATTCCAGTCGTCTTACAGTCATCATCGCAATTTGCTATTCAGGGAGATTCTTTCCTTGATTTAAATTTAAAATTTCCCTCCCGACTGCCAGTTATCTCCAGTGATTTCGAAAAAATCAATTTACTTCGATTTATAATAATCTTATTGTTTTTTAAAATGGCATATTTAATTTATTAAAATTTAATTCAAATGCCATTTAATTTATTTCACCAGCGTCTGTGAAAATTCGATGTTAGCACTTCAAAATGGCTAAGCATAATTTATTTTCCATCCGTAATAACTGTAATAACTCCAAAATAAATTCCCCTCAATTAAAATCGTTCGAGTTTTTTAAAATTTCATGTGTCCAAATTCAAAGGGGGAATTTAAATTTAACTTAGGAAAATAATTAAATTTTAAATTTTAATTAATTCTTCCAAGTTGGGCGAATTTCACTTCATTTGCCTAGAGCAAATTTAAAATTTATTTCCAACGCCCTTTAAATTTTAACTACCAAGCCAAATATCCAACTTAGGCGCACTTGATTTTTCATTTATTTTCCACATTTCGATTTTATCTCCAGTCTAGGCGCAATCAAAAGGGGGGACATTTAACTTTCCAAGCTTTAATATTTCCATATCCCTTTCTAACCAAAGTGCCCACTAGAGGTTATGCTTTTATTTCCAACGCCTTATTCAAAGTTTTAAAACTCAACCTCTTCCTTCAATGGTGGGCGCATTTACACCCATGAGCATTCATTTTACATGACTTAGACGTTTTTTTTAAACTCCTCCACTTGTTTGGGCGCAAATAGGACCTTGCACTTCCAGTTTAAACACTTAAACACTTTGCATCACTTCAATCATAGGCGCATATAACATTTTGAGGTTTCAATCTTGAAAATTTGATAACAATTTTATTCTTCAAGCTTGGGGGCATATGAGCTATGGAGCTTTCACTTTTAGTCACTTTGAATATATCCCTCTCAAAGCTGGGCGCAAATGAGGGTGTGAGGTTTCAATTCCCACACCTTAGAGTATTTCTCAAGCTTCTCAAGGATAGGCTCAAATCCACCTTTGAGGTTCAAGTTTATGACACTTAGAAAATTCTAAACTCTTTCTCCAAGGTGTGGCTGAGGTATTTAGCTTCAGATCTGAAGAAAATTCGAGCTCCTTTTCTCCTCTTCCAGGCGCAAATCTTAGTGTCTCCTTCAAATTCGTGACTTAGAAGGTTTTTCAAGCTCCTCTACTCATGGGCGCATATGAGATATGGAGGTTTCAGATAAAAATTAACTCTATGATGCTGGGGCGCATATACCACCTGGAGCTTAGAGGCACAAATTCCATGTTGAGCTTTGAGTTTGGTGACTTAGAAAATTTTCTAGCCTTCATTCCATGCTTGGGCGCAAACCATATAGGCAACTTTTAATTTCGCCTTAGAATATTTTAAATTCTCCTTTCAACTTGGTGGGCGCATATGGGAGAAGCAACTTCGAATTTCTATGCCTTAGTCAAATTTTTGAACTCCATCATCCTAAAGTCAGGCGCAAATAGCATAGGGAACTTTTAATTTCACGCCTAACACTTTTCTCCAATTCCTCTTCAAGGCGCAAACAAGGGCACTTGCTTCCAGTTTGAGGCGCAAATGGCATGTTAAACTTTCAATTTAGTCAAATCTTAAGCTTCAACCCTTTCTTCCAGCTTGGGGGCGCATTTGACCCATGGAGGTTTTAACTTTAACACTTAGAGAATTTCAACTCAAGTCGTCACCTTGGTGGGCGCATTTCATAGGTCCTCCTTCCAGTTTCACCATGGGCGCATTTGGTAGGTCGAGCTTTTACTTTCAACAAACACTTGGGCGCATTTTACATAGGCAACTTTCAATTTCGAAATTCATTCAAAGTGGGGCGCATATTAGTCATGGTGCTTTTAGTTTTAATGCCTTAGAAACTTTTTATCATCCCTCCTCAAGCCAGGCGCATATGACCCCTTGAGCATCAATTTTAATGCCTTAGGCAAATTTTCATACCTCAATATCTTTGGGCGCATTTCACCCTACTAACTTCCAGTTTTCAAACTCTTCAAGCTCAAGCGCATTTTGGAGGGTGTGCTTTCACTTATACCTTGGGCGCATTTAGATGTGTGAACTTTCAGTTTCCATGCCTTAAGAGGATTTTTCACTCCAACATCCTTGGGCGCATTTAGGTAGGTATGCTTTTAATTTTCCAGACTCAATTTTCCATTCATCTCCAACTCATCAATGTGAATTTCGATGCCGGACTCCAAATTTTATCAAACCTGGTGGATTTTATGCCTCTTGCCAGATTTAGGATGATTTCCTCCTGCTAACCCTAATTTGCCCTGACTTTCTATTTTTAAAAAGTTCCTTGAATTTCGCGCCTTCAACTGAATTTTGACTCCAGAAAGCCTGATTTTCGCCCTGTTCTGAATTTCGTGGTGTGATCGTGCTGCTGATGCCTATCTGCACCTGCTATATTTTTAGCAACCTGCTAAAAATATAAATTGTTCAGAAAGTCTTCGAATTTTGTGTACTAAGTGCCTAAAGTGTAATGATCATAGCTGGATGCTGCCTTTGCACGACTATCCTGTTCTGCCCTTGATTTTAGGAAACCCTAATTTCTCTGCCCATGCCTACTAAAAATAGCAATTGTTTGATTCTCCATTCTCTGCAACTCTGTTTGTCTTGAAATTCGCGCCAAGGGGTCCTCATTGCTCGTTCGAAGTGTTCGTTCTGAGACTTGATGTTGACCTGCTATTTATAGCTGCTTCTGAAGTGACTTACTATTTATAGTAAGTGCTCGTTTTTGAGACTTCCTTAACTCCGTTTGACTTGAAATTTGGACAGCGTGCTCCTCGTTGGTGAACTTGCCTGTCTGCGCTAGCGCCCGAGATTGACTTTCTATTTATAGGCCGTGTCGAGAACACCTTACTAAAAATAGTAAGTGCTCCAATTGCCCTCAAATTTTGTGTGTTGATTGCTTGAAGGATGTTGATCATGGTGGACACTTCAGTTTTGGGCATTTTGTCGTCTGATTCCTCATTTTTAGCCCTCAAGCTCGAAACCCTAATTTTTCTGCATGTTCCTCAAATGAGCTCCATTTGACCTCATTTCAGTTGCATGATGATCAGTTCGTGGTTCTGAAGTGCTGGGCAGCTGCCTGAGTGGTACCTCCTAAAAATAGAAAGTGGCTGAAAAGTGACCGACCAGTTGCTGGATGATTTTGCATGTCACACTGTCCGAAAAATCTTGAGAAACCTAGAAAAACCCAGAAAAATCTTCAACATGCAAGCAATGGCTAAAAATAGCAAGTTCCAAAAAAGTGACCAGTTTCACTTGCATGTTACACCGTTGCGAAGCTCTTGAAAAACCTAAAAAGAATATGCCGACATGCGCTGAGAAAATCTGTATGCAAACCCTAATATCGGCCTCCGAAGGCTGAATGTTGAAAGTCGTTATCCTGTTTTGCATGTCATCACTGCGAAGGTCTCGAAAAACCCACAAAGAATCTCCGGACATGCATCAGAAAATGTAACATGTAGACCCTGGAATCTGCTCTGGACGTTGGACTGCTAAAAATAGCAAGTCATCTGATTTTGCTCAAATTTTGACATAAATGAACTTGAAGTGTTCAGAATGTAATAAAATTGTCAGGATGTGAAAATCTCGAGAAAATCAACCCCAAGTCAACACTTACTAAAAATAGAAAGTTGGCAGAATTCAGTGAAAATTCAGAGGTCACTTGTCGGAAGTGTTTTAACAGCAATGGTAAGCTTAGAGGTTGACCAACCAACTCAATTTGACCCCAAAGCAACCTAAAGATGTGAAACCCTAATATCAAACTTGGCCAAATTTTATGTTTAAGCTCACAGACGGAGCATCCCCAGAAAGCAAATAGCAGAAAAGAAGTAGAAAGAGAGAGAGAAAGACAAAATCCAAAGCCAAAAGACCAGAATGGAGCAAAATTTAGGGGGTCCCCATTTTGAATGGGGCGATGTGTGAAAAGGTCACAACAAGAATGTTCTGAAAAAACGCATCAAACACAAAATTCTGCACGGGGAACCCATATTTTATAATGGCTTCTGTTTCTATAAAACGGACTGGATCCCAAATTTTAATTCTAAAACACACAAGCCTAAGGCCTTTCCACATTGGGTCAGCCTGGACAATTTACCAGCGGAATATTGGAGCGAAGAAACACTCAACAAGATTGGGGAAGCTATAGGATCTTTGATTGGATTTGAGGAGGATTTTTTTATGAAACAATCAAAGAGAATCAAACTATTAGTGAACTTAAAAACAGAATACAGATATCTGGATAATTTGGAGATCCTCATAGAAAATGGAGGATGGATTTAGAAAATAACAGTAGACAGGAAAGGGGGCAAATGCGTCTTGAGTAGTGGATTCGTTGCTAGCTGTTCGGCTGGGGCAGGCAAAAACATTGAAAAAAATCTCAATGAAGGATGGGCGGGACAAAGACCCCTTAGGAAAATAGTACAACCAGGAATGGCATATGGGGCTGTTGCTCAGGGTCAAGACTTGAGGACGGAAGGGTCTTCAGAAGTTCCAAAAAACATAAAAGCATTCCCTATAATGGAACCTATGAAAGGCTTGGTAACGGGGACCCTCAATAATCAAGAGCAGGGGTCAGATGTCCTGAGAGGAGACAATGACAAGTCCCATCAAACACCACAAACTCCAGGAAAAGTCTCTCTTGAGAATGAAATGGCCGAAGACACTATCCAAGAGTTCACTAGAGCAAAGCCCAAGAAACAGGAAACTGAGTTTGAAGCGATCCCTTGCGGGGGAAACGAACACTCTGGAGTAGAGGAAGGAATAAACGAAGGCCTTTTGGCTTTAACCATGGGTGAAGGAGAGTCTGGAGATTTGGAAACCCTTGAGCTTAACTCAGAATGTGATGGTGAGGACACTGTTAATGATGCCTTGTCTCCGGCTGAACAACGACTTCTATTAAAGGCAGTAGCAGAAATGGAAGAAGATCAGGAGTAAGATCAAGCTTCAAATATCCTAGGGATCAAACAAGTGGTATCCAATAAATCAAAGCCAGATTGTGTGTTGTACCCAAACCAAATTTTTTGCTTCATCAAGGCATTTTGCATTTAAAAGTCTAAACCTTGTTAAAATGTTGTAAAACGCAGTTTTGGGCAATGTCAAGCATGGAATTTTTGTCAATAGTCTGTCAGTCAAAGTCAGTTATATTGGTCAAAACCTGAAGCAGAGACTCAAAATGAAGATCTTCACGATGGAGGAGTATTGCAGACGACATTTCATATTGCAGACGATCATTTTAATGATCGAAATAGAGTTTTTAAAGATCAAATCATGGAGATTTCTCAGAGGAAAAGCCCAAAAACGCAAGTATAGCTCAGGGGCGCCCAGTTTATTGGAGGTCAAGATTCTGGTTAAAATGTTCAAGCATCCAGTCAATCTCTTCAGAATTGGTCTGGCTATCCGTCGAGCTATCCAGCAAGGCATTCCGAGACTCACAGCTCCGGTTATCAGCGACAGAAGTTAAAATCCCTAAATTTTAGGAGATGAGAATTTTGCTCTTTTCAGGCAAAAGCGCGCCTCTAGCCTGAGGGCGCCCATCTCAAGGCAGGGGTAAATCTCGACAGTTTCATTGCCGGATGCAGTCAATTTGTTGCTAACCAGTCTGCTTATCCGAAGAGATATCAAGCAAAGTCATCTGATTCTCAGAGTTCAGGTGGCAGTCATCCAAAGATCAGCTTAAAATGGAGTTTTCACGTTTCTGAGCTTCTCCGTTTATGCCCAGTGCAAGTACAGGCCAGGGGCGCTGGCTTAAAGGACCCTCCAGATGCCAGAATTTGCAGACAGAGTCTTCAAGACATCAGTAGTATTCTAGCCTAGCTCCGCAACGCACCATTCAGCTTGTCGATCCGACGTTCCTGGTGGTCATGGCGGAGATTCTATCGAGCACGTAATTTTACGGGCGAACCAACAAATGGTGTTCAGTGCATTTTCATAGTCTTAAGGCGCCTAGCCTTTAGGCTGGTCAGATGAGCCCGTTCGCGTTCGAAGTCTTCACGACTATTGAGCGTAATCAATTTATCTTTCCAACGAGCATAGCAGTCAGCCTCCAGCATTTGGCAGTCGCTCGTGCGTGCGAGGTCTTTAGTGTAATACTGCAAAGAGAAGACGTTCGAAAAATGGCTAAGTCTGGGAGCGGTAAACATAAATAAAATACGCACTGGAGTTTTTGAGGTCTTAGAAGCAGTTTTCTTGCCTCGTCACCTCCAGTGACTTCTCTTATAGACCCTCCTGGCTGTCCGTTGAAACAGACAATCCCTGAATCGAGTCATCCCAGCTCCAGATATTGATCGTCAAAGTAGGGTATTTTGATGACGTTTGATTTTCGTCGAAATGACAAAAGTGCAACCTAGAGCCAGGGGAACTTTTCTTTTTGAGGCCCTTAACACAGCTTTTAGCTGTCGTGCATATAGTCATCAGATGCAGAATATCTCCAGTCACGTCGTGAGCTTCGTCTCGTATCAACAGGGTTCACCATTCACCGTCAGCAGCCGTTTGAAGTGTCAGATGGCAGTTTAGGGAAATGGCTAAGTCTAGAATCCGTAAAGCAATTTAATCAGGTGCGCCTAATTTTTCAAGGGGTTAAACGATGGATTTTGCAGTTGTGTCTCCCAACAGACATTTCTTCCTTGTTTAGTAGGCTTTCCGTTGATTATCTCAGATCAGTCTCAGCATCATCCGGTCATCCGGAAATCAGTGTCGAAGTTGGCCAGTCGTGACAGTGCTGTCAGCTATTAAATAGGGAGTTAGTAAAAAATGAAGTGTCTTGAGCAAATGGACGCCTATGTGCTCAAGAGATGACATTTCGGAATCAGTAAAGTCAAAAGATGAATCTCAGAGCTTCAACCAGTTTGTTAACTAAAGTTCAGAATATGTCTATTTTTAGCGCCATTGCATGATAATAATTATTTTATTATTATTTTCAAATTTGAACTTCAGATAGTGGCAGTCGAACTAAAGAGCAACCAATCAGAGGCTTTCTATTCTGGTTAGGGTTTATGAATTCTTGCAGTTGCTAAGTGGTGCGAATTTATTATTATTTATATGTGGCGCCACCTTCATTGTTCTTCACAAGCTTTCAAAAGAAATTCGTATTTTTCAAGAGCAAATTTAATCTCAAGAGAAATTCGTGATTTTTCAAAGGCAAATTCATTTCTTCCAAAAGAGATCGAAGTTTATTAAATTCAAAGAAAATTCAAAGTAAATTCATGTTTCTTCAGAAGAGAAGGGCGCATATTTTCAAAGAAATTCAAAGTTCAAAGTAATTCGCAGATTCCCTGATTCTTAAAGGCGTATTCCAAATTCTCAAAGGCGTATTCATAAATTCATAAAATTCGCAAGTTCTTAGGGGTTCAATTCTTCAGAGTTCAAAGGCGGATTTCATTACAAAAGGCGAAACCTCAAATTCATACAAATTCATATTTTCTTCAAGGAAAATTCGAATTTCATTCATTAAAAAGGCGCAAATTTCAAGAGGAGTAATTCGTGGTTTTCAATTCCAAGGCGAATTCTTCCAGTTCAGAGGCAAAATCTTCATCAATTCACAGAGGCGATTTTTCCGAACATATCTTTTTGCAGATTCAAATTCACAGTTATCAGTTATTCAAAGAAATCTTGGGCGATTTTCACAGAAGAAGACATCAAAAAACGTCTTTTGCATCCTTTAAATCTCAGATTTCTCACAAAATACAAATTGTATGTTCCTGAAATTGGCGAATTTGGCAAGTCTCAGTATCTGGATCGTTTCCATATAATTTCCTCGAGTTAAATTTGTGCGCTTGATTTTTCACGAATTTTAGCTTCAGAACATTCGTTCTCGAATTGCTAATTTCTCAAGTGAAAATCTTTGTACAATCGAGTAGAAGTTGAATTTTCGCAAATCTGACCTTCTGGGTTGTCTTAGAATCCTTTTCTGGACAAAACCCATATTTCGGATTTTTCGCTGAAAATAATTCTTCGAAAGGCTATTTTTAACTCTCGCAGGCTATTTTAGATTCCAGAAATCTTGTCAATATAGCCGCAGTTCACAAATAACGCTAATTTTCAAAAATGCAGTTCACTCACCGAATACAGACCAAAACCGTCTTACCATGATTTTCGGGTAGGTGGTTGAGACGTGACCTTTCACAGTGCTGCTGAGGCGCGGTTAGACCCAGCTTAAGATCGTAAGTTCAATCGCTCGTAATATTGGAGTACCGGGTTTGCATTGTGAGGTCGCCTACCTATCTCCGCTCACCGTTGAGTTTGTATTTGCATTACATTGCTAACCGGGACTACTCGTGAGATAGCGTCAGTCGACGGACGGGTCATTTGCAGTCTCAAACCTGTAGACATCGAGAGGAGTTTTGGCATTCCTCAAAATCCAAACAGCCTAGTTGTTTCTATGGAGTAGTGTGCACAAGCGTTCGACGCTGATGTGGACAAATGTCAGAAGAAGATGGCAGAAAGATGGCTAAAACAAGCAAAGAAACGTATTGCCAAACAAATGTAGGTCGTGGTGAGTACAAGGGATGAAAGTACGATTCTAATCACACTCTTGAATCGTGTCTCAGGTCAAACACATGCAAATGTTTTCCAGCCTTGGATGTATTACATTATTGGTCGCATCATTTCTGGGCAGGAGCATTATGACTGGGCATCCTTCATCAGCGACATTCTACACACACAGATTACCGGTTTCTTAGTTGCCCATGAGTTTCACATGTGTTCTTATCTCGTACTTGACTATCGTATCAGCCAGGGACTTAACACCGCGGCATTCTCAATCGCTCGTAAGGTTTATCGTTATTATGATCAGCTTGAGTTCACTAGGAGTCGAACTTCATTTTGTTGTCCCAGATTTTTGACTTGTTAAAAATCAAGACAACTAATCAAAATTTTTGATTTAAATTTGAAGATTTTCTCTTCTAGGGCACGCATTTCGAGGTGCAAAGATCAGCAAATCTCAATTTTAAGTCTGTAGTCCTTTGAGTTACCACTTTTTACACATTCTCGCCCGTTTTCGTAGAATTCTGAGTCTTTTTCAGTGTGTTTTTGGTCAAATTCGGGTTTTTGTAACCTCACTGCAAGTAGGAAAATTTTGGCTTAAGAGCAAATTGCTAAATGTCCAAAAAATCCCGAAATTGCAAAAAGCAAAATTGCTAAAGCTTAAAAAAGTTCCGAAATTGCAAAGTGAGCTAAAAAGTCCGATTTTGACCAAGTTTTCCAAAATACTCATTTTTGTCAAAAATTAAATTGTTGAATGGTTATAAAAACCCGATTTTCACTTAATTGCATTTGCAATTGCTTTCAAAAACTCCGATTTTAGTCATTTCACTTGTTAAGAGGATGTGGGAGGTTTATCAGATGATGAGGGAGAAGTTCTTCCTCAGTTTTTCAGAGAGCAGGTCGATACACAACCGCTGCCAGCAGTAGATTGGTACGCCAAGGAATATGCAACGGTCAAGGAGAGGTCAAGTAGAGTCATCCAGAACAGTATACTTTACCTCGACAGCAAGAAGACAAGAAGAGTAAGTGTTCCTAGAGCAGAGCCGCCAGTGGTGGTAAATCCTTCGCTACCTTCTTCGTCAAAACCTAACAAGAAAAAGAGGAGTAACCGTCCTAAGAAAGTACAAGCGCCAAATAATTCAAAGGGCAAGGCGCTTGCCACTGTTTCACATACAGAGCCTGACAGACAGCCGCTTATCACAGAGCCAGTTCAGAGATCAGCTCAGAGCCCGCCAGTACCTGAGGTTCAGCCTCAAGTTCCTATAACAGTTTCAGAGCCGTCACCAGTCCCAATTCACATTGAATTGGACTTAGACTCTCCACCTCGCAGTGGGTCTTCTACACACTCACTCTCATCAGTACCTCCTGTCGCTAGTGCAGACCCTTCTAGTAGCATTAGCCGAGATCAATCTTGGATCGAGACTCAGCTAGGAAGGAAGAGGAGGCAGCCATCTTATGTTCTCAATCATTCTGATTTTGATGACATTTACCAAGATGCGCTAGATAAGAGAGTTAAGAATATGGTTCATGTAGAGAGAAACACTGACATGGAGATTGTCATTGAGACCGCCGTACCCCCACAGGGGAAGAACTTGGCTGAATTAGAATCTCAGGATTTTAAAGTTATCACAGTCAACCTTGGTCGCAGCACACGTCAGACTCAGGTTGATCTTCTTCAAGTTGCTACAGACAGTGCCAGGGATAGAATACTGAAGGACGGAGAAGACAAGGCAGCCCTCAAGGCTGAAATCAAACAGCTTCGTCAGTATATTTATAGCCTTGTGCATAGACCCGATGCCATTAACACCCTTCCACCGATGCTTGAGCCTCCAGCAGAGCAAGGTCAGCTCAATCATTTAGTTACATATGGCAAGCGTTTGGAGGAATGGGAGGAAGATTTCGTTGCTAGAGGCCGTACTATGCTTACAGAGTTATATCAGTTGCGGTACAATGCACGAGAGCTCCGTATCCGTCTTCAGGATGAAGAACGGGATATGGCTATTAACAAACCCAAGGATGAAATTTTGATTGCTCATCTGAGTTTGGCTTATGACACAGTCACAGATGCAGAAGACAAAGAGGCTATCTACTCTTGGAAGACACAGTTGGTTTTCAAAGCAAAGATAGAAGACAGCTTGGCATCAGAGTTGGCTGAAAGTAGAGAGCACGTCACTAGTGCACTCCGGTTCGTGAGGACTCTTGTGTCTCGCTTACCGTGCCATTATCAGATCGAGGGTGGTGCCTACGTGGAGCTTACCGATGTTCAGTCAGAGCTTCAGGCACTCATTCATACCATTTTCAGTGGGGAGACAGATGGCTGTAAGGTTACTCAGCTTACAGTCATGTCGGCATTATTTGATGAAGCAACGAGAAGCAGAAGGGAACTTCAGTCTCAGATCACAGCTGGTGAGGACATGCTGCATCGACATAGCATCCTTCGTCAGAGTCTCATCGCTCCAGATGGTGATACAGTTAACAATCTCATCGAGGGGTTGGTTGCTCGAGATCACACATAGTAAACTTCAGTTCCCACTTCTCTAGATAGACATTACACACACGAGTTGAACTGGGTGTTACCCTTTCCAGTTAACTCGAAGTTGTCATCACATGCATATCTATTCTGAGGTTCGCCCTTCACACTTGGAGTTTTATTTAGGGTTTTTCGTTAACTGATGTTAGTCTTCCAGTTAACTTGTTTCAATAAGGACGTGCATGCTCGCACAATTGTCCATTTTTAAATAGATGTTTCAGTCAAACTGAGGGTAGTTTCCCAGTTGACTGTATAGTTACTCAATTAGGGTTTGACGATTGCTTGCATGCATTGCAGGAACTATAGATAACACAAGGTGATTTTAGGGTTCCCTACACCTTGATGTATATAAATAAGAGCTTATGCTCATTTGTAAATAACTTTTGCTTGAGAAGAGGAATATATGCTGCGCCTACCTTGCCCTCAATATTACTCTTTTTGGTATTTGTTCATGTGTCTTCACTATTGCAATTGATTGTTATGCCACATAGGGTTTCGAAAGATTGTGATGCTGAATTCTTTCCATAGTTTAGATATATCTGTTTGAACATCTTTATCATTGAAATCAATTGTTATGCCACATAGGGTTCCAAGAGATTGAGGTGATAAGGCTGTTTTGTGTTAATTTACCATTGTGATCGATCGTTATGCCACATAGGGTTTCGAGAAGTTACAGCGATAAATCTGTTTTGTGAATCTTTATCAATATAATCGAAGGTTATGCCACATAGGGTTTCGTGAGATTATAAAGATAAAGGCTGTTTTGTGAAGGCTTTGCTGTTTCGATCGAGTGTTATGCCACACAGGGTTCCATAAGATCGTCTTAGTAAATTCTTAAATCTGTTGTATCCAATAAGCTTGTTTAGATTGAGATGATAGTTGTGCCACCTTGCCTTCAAGTATAGAGTCTAAACATGCTTATCGTCCGATAGTCAAAACCTTGCTCCGTTTCCTCTTGCTCTGTTTTCCTGAGGAGATTGGATAGATATAAGTTGTAGTTAGTTGATTTGCAAAACCAGAGAAAACTCAGCTGCAACATATAAATTCTTTCAAGAAAGCCTTGTGCCTCTAGCAGCTGAAACAAAAAGACAGGACATAGTTTTAGCTTATTTTCCTTTGCAAGTATATTTGTCAAAGCATAACGAGGGAGCTTCCCCTCTATAATTTGAAGAGCACTCATTGCGTAGTGTGCATAGGCTGTTCATAACAACTTCTACTCCAGAGGTGTTAGTTGTTACGCCAACATTGTGGACAGCGTAAGTCAAGGGGGAGGAAATCACTACAAGAGCTTAGAGCCCTGGCAGGAGATGCTGAAGGTCAACAAAATTTAACCATGCTGCTGAGGTCAGGGAAGGGAACCCCCCTTCCTGGGTCATCACGAAGTTACTATCCTGGAATGTTAGGGGCCTAAACACCCCTAACAAACAGCTTTTGGTCAAAAGAAGACTCTCTTTGACCAACACAAACATAATTATGATACAAGAGTCAAAAATGAGTAAAGAGGAAATGGAAAGATTCAAGAAGAAAGTGCCTGGATGGAATGTTTCGGGGTCCAAGCCAGTGGGGCCTCCGGAGGCATTGCTACCCTTTGGAAACCAAATTCAGTGAAGATTGAGATGATTGAAGAAAATCCCTGTTGGCAAAGCTGTTGGGTTCACAGTATTCACTCAAAAATAAAGTTTGGACTCATAAACGTCTATGGGCCTAATTCAGTAATAAGAAAGCGAAATCTATGGCAAGAGTTGGAGTTGTTTTTGCAGTCTATGCAAGGAAAATGCTTTTTGGTGGCTAGGGAATTCAATGCGATATTGGAGGACTCAGACAAATCTGGAGGAATACATGGGGAAAATCAATCACAAAAGGATTTTCGAGATTGGATCATTCGGAATCACCTGCTAAACATAGATTTCAAAAATGGGACCTTTACTTGGACGAACAGAAGGATAGGTCCATGTATGATTGCAGAGAAATTGGACAGATTTTTATTTTGGGGGAGCTTAGATAACTTCCCATTTCTCTTTGAAGTGACTATTTCCCCCTTCGCTGGTTCAGATCACCTCCCTATCCAGCTGGACATACAAGAAGATAAGAGTCCTGCCCGTTCCCTGTTCAAATTCGAGAATATGTGGTTCAAAGATTCGAATTTCTCAGGCCTAGTGGAGAAATGGTGGGCAGAATTTCAAGTTACTGGTTCGAAGATGCATCGTTTTATAACCAAGCTAAAGGAGCTAAAACGAAAGATTAAAGATTGGAACTAGAATTGTTTCAAGCATAGTTGGAAAACTCGCCTAAAACTCGCCTAAAACTCGCGAGTTTTTTTTGCAAACGAGTAATAGTGAGAAGAACTCGCAGAAAAAACTCGCCCTTTTTTTGTGAAAAACTCGCCGACTTTTTGGCGAGTTTTTAACAAAAAAACGGCGATTTTTAAAAAAAAACTCGCGCGATTAGACTATGAAGTCCGCCAGCGGCCAAAAGGTCATTGCATTTGGTTTTTTTGAGTTTCTTTTACTCTTGGCAGAGCAAAAACGGAGTTTAGAGCATTTTGCACCATTTTTTAGTGATTTTACGTTGAGGAGACAAGATTTGAAGGAGGATTTCATCGGATTTCAAAGGCAAATTGGATTTCCAGGTAGGTTTTCTGTTTTTGCTTGTTCTTTCTTTTTTATTTATTTTTCTTCATTTTTGTTGATTGTATGTTTAAAAAACATCATGAATGAATTGTAAAATAGATTTAAATACATTTATATTGTTGAAAAGAAGATTTAGATTCATCCAAATAAGAATTTGTGACACTTTTTTTCTGATTTTTTCTCATATTTTGCTGATTTTTCATTTTTTTGATTTTTTTTTCAAACCCTAGTTTGTTTATTTTAATTTGATTCTTCTTGTTTGTTGAAAACATGTTTAAAATCATATATTAGCTTAATTTGTTTCTAATTTAAAGTAATTTTCTATTTTTTACATTTTTTTGTAACCCTAGTTTATTAATTTCTTTTTTTAATCCAATTTTTTTGATGAAAATGATTAGAATCTTAGATTAGTAATCTATATTGATTTAATCTATATGTTTAGAATCTTAGATTACTAATTTAAAGTAATCTATGTTGATTTAATCTAATTTAGCTTGTTTTAAAATTTTCTATCAAAAAACTAACAAGTTGTGCTTTCACTTTTGTGTGTGTACTTGTAGGTTAATTGATAATGGCTTCTCAATCCGCTTCTACCCCTACCTCAGCCCCATCCATGCCTACGAGTGGGGAATATGTAGGCACTCGTCCAGCAGGAGCTAGAGATCCTGCTTGGAAATATGCATATGAAGGACCAGAACCTGGAACAGTGTATTGCATTAGGTGTAAAAATGTATACAGTGGAGGCATCAATCGCCTCAAATACCACCTTGCAGGCATCCCTAGACGTGATGCTAAGGAGTGCCTAAACACCAATGACGAAATAAAAAGACAAATGAATGCAATACTTTCCGCTGCAGAAGAAAAAAAGGTGCAAAGAGCAAAGGCAAAAGCGGCAATGCAAGCTGCCATAGCTTCTTCTCAAGGTGCTGCAGTCAACCTTGAGTCACTGTCAGATGATGATGATATAGCAGCCAACATAGTGGGATCTCTTCGTGGTCCACGTGTGCGAAGGCAATCGCTGCAACCCGCCACCACCTCCATCCATTCGAGTACCTCTAGTAGACTACCAGGGTCAAGATCAACACCTACAGGCACAACCACGAGTTCACACATTGGTGATTTTTTTGTGCCTAGAAACACACCTGGTGCACAACCTTCTTTAGAGGCAACTGGGTGGAATAAGGAGGTGCATGAGCATGCAGATATTGCTTGTGCCGATTTTTGGTACTTCAACAACATCCCTTTCAATGTGGCAAGCTCACCTTACTGGCAAAATTTGGTGACCGCATTGACAGTTGCAGGGAAAGGCTACAAGGCACCTTCGCGCAAAGACTTGAGTGGGAGGTTAGTTTATATTCTTTAAGTTTAATTTATGTTTTTTAAGTTTATTTTATGATTAATTTAAGCTATTTTTTTGTTTACAAATTAAAACTGTGTACTTAATTTCACTTTGTACTTGTAGGTTGCTTTCTAATGCAACTGAAAGGGCAAGGGCAGCAATAGAAGAACAAAAAGAAGAATGGAAAAAATATGGCTGCACTATACTTTCTGATGGGTGGACGGATGGAAAAAACCGTACCATCATTAATTTTTTGGTTTCTTGCAAAAATGAGGTGGTGTTCTTGAAATCCGTGGATGCCTCCAGCATAGTAAAAAATGCAGAAAATTTGGCTAGAATGTTGGAGCAAGTGTGCATGGAGGTTGGGCTTGAAAATGTGGTGCAAATCATAACTGACAATGCAGCAGCATATGTGGCAGCAGGAAGAATCCTCCAAGATAAACACTACACAATTTTTTGGACACCATGTGCTGCCCATGTCCTTGACCTTCTTTTGGAGGACATAGGCAAATTAGATTGGGTCACACTGATTGTAGAGGATGGAAGGAGGATCACTAAATATATCTACAATCACCCTTGGGTTCTCAGCTTGATGAGGGAGCACACCAAAGGGAGAGAATTGGTGAGACCTGGTGTGACAAGGTTTGCAACGGTTTTCTTAACGTTGCAAAGCATTCTTGGTGCTTTGACGGCTTTGAAACAAATGTTTGTGAGTCAAGCATGGGTAGACTCACCTTATTCGAAGAAGCCAGAAGGAGAAAGAGTTCAAAACATTGTCTTCGAGCCCCTCTTTGCACAAAGAGCAACAGAGATTGTGAAGGTAACTTCAAAACTTTGAGTTTGAATCTAAATTCAAATTAAACATTTTTCTTGAAGTTAATGTCTTTCATTGTAAATTTGTAAATTACTAAATTGTAACTCTAATCCTTTTTTGCATTTTTAAATTTTTATTGTAGGTGTCAGAGCCCTTGGTTAGAGTGCTTCGCTTGGTGGATGGGGATCAAACCCCAATGGCGTATCTTTATGAGGCCATGGATAGGGCCAAGGAGGCTATTAAAAGTTATTATAAGGGGGACAGCCTCAAATTTGATCCCATTTGGGAGATTATCGATAGGAGGTGGAACAATCAACTCCACCAACCTATCCATGCAGCAGGGTACTTCTTGAACCCCCGTTTCATCCACTCAGGCACCTATTCAGATCCTACTGGAGAGGTTATGGAGGGCCTCACTACTTGCATGCAGCGGATGACATCCACACCTGATGAGGCAGATTGCATTGTTAATGAATTGCAGAGTTATAGAGAGAAAAGGGGTGCACTCTTCTCTTCAGACCTGGCAAAGAGAGCAGTATCTAGGCTGCCACCAGGTATAAAATTTGAAATTTACAAGTTACAAAAATGAAAAATTGATAATTACAAGTTACAAGTTACAAGTTACAATTTTCTAACTCTTTTTTTGTTTTTTTTGTAGATGTTTGGTGGACACATTGGGGTGGAAAAACCCCAAATCTTCAAAAATTTGCCCTCCGTGTCTTGAGCCAGCCTTGTAGTTCTTCCAATTGTGAGCGCAATTGGAGTTTGTTTGAGGCTATCCACACAAAAAAGAGGAACAAACTCGCTCAAAAACGCCTCAATGACCTTGTTTATGTGCAATATAATCTTCGATTGCGCAAAAGAAAGGTAGAAGAAATATCATATGATGATCCAATTGATTTGGATGAGATAGATCCATACAGTGATTGGACAGGGCAAGGGGAGCAGCCTCCATTGTTTACTGAGGATGAGATTTATGATTTAGAGCGACAGGCAATGGAGGAGGGTGGATTTGCATTCTCATTGGACGACCTTGAGGATGACACTGAGGAGTCATTGCCAGTGCCACCACCAGCAGCTGCAGGAGGATCTACATCTAGGATGGAGGTTGAGGAGCCACACGCACAGCAGGAGCAGACTCCTACGATTAGACCCTCTTCCGTTCCCTTACTGAGATCTAGACATGGGAAGAGGAAGATGTGATTCATGTGAATTTGTAAAAACTGAAATATATTAATGTTTATGTAGTATTTACTTTCAGTTTTACAAAAACAATTTGCTATTTTCATTTTGTTTCAAACTATTATCATATCAACGCATTGAGCACTCAGTATTCCACATGAGGATGCCATTTTGTATCCAATTTTCTTTCATATCAATCAGATACTGCTTGTTTCTTATATGTACTCATTTATTGACTCATTGGATGCATCTTATCTTTGAATTTTGCAAAAAAAATGCGTTTTTAGTGAAGTTTAAGCAATATTTTAATTTCCCGAGTTTTTTGTCAAGTTTTTGCCGAGCCGAGTTTTTCGGGCTTGCCGAGTACTTGCAATTGGCGAGTTTTCCAACTATGGTTTCAAGAACATATTTGAGTCAAAGGAAAACATTGAAGAAGAACTCAACAAAGTTGAAAGAGGACATCATCTAGAATGGAATGAATCAGCAAAGTTTCTTAAAAGAAAAAGAGCTACTAGGAAAGTATGAAGAGGTATTAGCCAAAGAAGAGATATTTTGGAGACAAAATTCCCGAGAGGTGTGGCTAAAAGAGGGAGATAAGAACACAAAATTCTATCATAATAGTACTAGGCAACGCAGGAGTGTGAATAGGATAACTAGTCTAAAACTGGATGATGGGCAAAGGATAGAGGAGCCTAAGGAATTGGCGGCAGAAATAGTAAATTACTTCACTAATCTTCTAAACAATTTTGATGGTTCAGCTCTACAGCAGCAACAAGAGATGCTAAGAAACATTCCCAAATTGGTGACAGAAGAACAAAACAAGAGGTTAAATGCCAAATTCACTAGGGAAGAAATTAAGAACGCTCTTTTTCAATTGCACCCCGAAAAATCCCCAAGTCCAGATGGTCTACCGGCAATCTTCTTTCAGAAATTTTGGTATCTATTGGGGGCTGAACTAGAAGATGCAATAGAAGCTTCATGGAATTCAGGAAATTTACTCAAGAAGTCAATAATACACTCATAACTCTCATTCCTAAGCAAGAAGCGTCAGAATCACTGGATGATTATAGGCCAATCGCCTTATGCAATACAATTTACAAAGTTATGATAAAGGTCATGGAAAATAGACTAAAATTGATCCTCCCATCATTAGTGGCAGAAGAACAAACGGGCTTTGTTCCAGGTAGATCAATCTTGGATGGAGTAATCCTAGCACAAGAAGCAATACATTCTATTCAGCAGAACAAGCAAGCCAGTATGATAATCAAACTGGATATTCGAAAAGCCTATGACACAGTTGATTGGAGGTTCTTGATCAAAGTACTAGAAGCCTTTGGCTTTAACAAAAGATGGCTGAATTGGATATATACTTGCATCTTAACTCCCAAATTTTCAATATTAGTTAATGGTACACCTGAGGGGTTTTTTTAAGTCTCACAGGGGACACGTCAAGGAGACCCTATCTCTCCTTTCCTTTACATCCTAATTGCTGAAGCTTTAGGACGAACCATACTACATGCTCTTAGTTCTGCCCAGATTGAAGGAATCACAGTAACCAGCAACATTCAGCCAGTAACGCATCAGCAATTTGTTGATGATATGACACTATTGGGCGCTGCAAAGAGGAGAGAGGCAGTACATTTGAATACTATTATGAGGAAATATGCCAAGGCATCTAGGAAAAATGTGAATGAAAATAAGTCCGAAGTTTTCTTTTTCAACACAACTATCCAAAAAGAAAAGGAAATCATGAGGATCTTAAACTTCAAAAAAGGAAAACTACCGTGCTTATATTTAGGGGTCCATCTAGCAAAAGGAACAAGGTCAACTAGACTATGGGATCCCCTTCAGGTGAAAACCAATGCAAAGGTAAATGCATGGAAGGCCAAGTGGTTAACACGGGCTGGAAGACTAACATTGATAAAATCTGTATTACCAGCTCTTCCAATATACCTAATGTCTATAATGTGTATTCCAAGTGGTTGCGTAACGAATCTCACCAAGATTTACAGGCAGTTTTTTTGGCAAGGGAACGCTGAGAAAAGGAAGCTAGCTCTAATCGCTTGGGAAAAACTCTGCAAGGCTAAGGAGGCTGGTGGGCTCAGATTCAAGCATTTGGAATTGCAAAACAAGGCCCTGGGGGAAAAACTGGTCTGGTGAATGCATAAGGAACCTCAGAATAAGTGGGCAAAGATCCTCCATCAGAAGTACTTAAATGATGAATTAGATGGGAATATATTAACCACAGCTAACCCCCCTAAAGGCTCTCGTATCTGGAACTTTATGCAATGGTGCAAAAAGGTGGTATGTGACTATCTAACCTGGGATATACATGATGGCAGCAAAGCACTCTTTTGGGAAGACTCGTGGGCAGGAGCTTCAAGCCTTGACAGTAGAAGTAAGAAACTCGGACATGGAGTGGAAATGGAAAGATTTCACAAATCTAAACCTACCCCAAAGAGAAGTGGCATGTCTACTAGAAGCTTTACAAGGCAGGTCTCTGACTATACGTAATGGAATAGACACTCTGGTATGGGCAGGCTCAAAGACAGGTAGTTACAATGCGAGAGATGGCTACAAAGCATTACATAAGGAGCGTGTGAGACAAGTAGTGCGACTTCCTCTTCACCTATGCTGGAGCAATGTTTGCCTCCCTAAGGCAGGGACCTTCATTTGGGCAGCTATGCAAGAACAAATTCTAACTGCAGACAGGTTTACCCGCCTTGGCTTTCAAGGTCCTTCAAGATGCGTGTTATGTGAACAGGGAGAAGAGTCATCCAACCATCTACTCCTGGGCTATCCTTATGCACAACAATGTTGGCAGTGGCTTTGTGCAAGATTAGGGTGGTCCTGTGCAATGCCCAAAGATCTTCTAAGTTGGCTGCTATCCTGGCCAACTCTCAAAAATAAATCAGTCTATGGAGATATATGGATTATAAGCCCATCGATCTTGGCATGGGAGATATGGAAAGAACGGAATAGGCGTCTATTCCAAGATAAAAAGATGGGAATTGTGTCTTTGATTAGTAAAATAGAAGCGGTCTTAGTTGAAACTGTTAATGCCAAGATTGAACAAAGAGCAGTTAAAGGAAAGACCTTCTTAGAATGGGATGCCAAGATCAAGCAGACTTGGCCAGAGTTGCGGATCCCAACATGGTATGGACAAGGCGGTTTGGAAACCAAACAAGATTGCTCCTCTATTGTTTGGTTTCCACCCGAACAAGGTTGGCTCAAACTGAATTTCAATGGGGCCTCTAAAGGCAACCCGGGACCTTCAGGGGCAGGTTGTATAGTAAGAGATTGGCAAGAAAAGATAATCATTTCTTCCTCGGTAAAACTTCCTCCTGGGACAAATAACGAGGTAGAATTCCTGGCAGTGTCTCAAGGGATAAAGCTCTATAAGGAGATTGGAGCTACCAAAAATGCAATAGGAGATTCGGCACTGGTAGTAAACGCCATTAGGAGTGGTAAGGTTCAAAACTGGAAGCTTCAGGCGCTCCTCTCGAGAGTAATTGAAATGTTAAAATCATTCAAACTATATACAGTCAATCATATTTATAGGGAGGGCAATAAAGAGGTTGATGCTCTCACCAATGCAGGGGTAACTTGAATCTAAGTTTGCTATACATGTGCCAAAGGGTGCTATAGGCTAAGCCACCTGGGCTAGTTTTGGCAGATGGGCGATTTATCCTATAGCCAACATTAAGGCTTGTTTCCGTTCAAATGATGTCTAGATCTACCGTTCCCAACAAACACATCTCTAGTGAAAGGCAGACGCCATCCCATCTTTCTTCAGCTTGCGTGAGGGAGCAATCTCTCAAACTGCAAATATGAGGCAAAATACGACATCACTTAAGGACTCGGGATGTGAAAGATGCTGAGTCGGGAGTCTTCAACACAGTTTGGGACGAGTTTTAGCACCAAAGAAACCTTCCGCAATACACAATCCAAGATGGACATGCATCCACGAGCTAACTTGGATTTATGTTGGGTGTCGGGTTGATCTTCATTTTGTAAAATTCTCCAGTCTAGCCGCTAGTTGAACTGTGTAAATTCTATTGAAATTAAAATAAATTACTTCACAGCCTCAGGCTGCGGTTTACAAATCAAAAAAAAAAAATGTGCATCTTCACTAACATAAAAGAGGGGTAAAAATTTATTAAAACAAGAAAAAATCTGGGGTAATTGACCCCGATCCACCAAGTTCCAATGCTGAATATGATCAGAAGCCCATTTAGCCAAACAATCAGCAACACCATTCCACTCTCTAGGAATATGAGTGAAAGTAATAGACTCCAGAGAAGCGCAAAGGTTGAGAATCTGTTCAACAACCAAAGCTAGATGCCAACTAACATCATCTAGTTGTCGCTTATTCAACAAGTTCACCACAATCTGGGAATCGAATTCACATATGATCCTACACCGTCCCAACTGACTTCCACGCTCCATAGCCAATAAAATAGCCTAGCCTAATCCTTCATAAGAGTATTAGTATGAAGACCTTTATAAACAAAGAAGATAAATTGCACATCTCCAAAACTATCTCGACCAACACCACCAATGCCAACATGACTAGGGTTTTCGTGAGAAGAGCCATCCGTGTTAATTTTAACATTTGAACCGCACATTAATCACTATTTAACATTTGAGGCCTCCACTATAGTTTCGGGTAGGAACTAATAATTCTTATTAAGGTTTCAACCAAACACAAGCAAGAAAATCATCCCAATAAAGCCTTCAACATAGAGATGATTGTCTGCAGATACAAGAATAAACAACCAAGTACAGAGATCTATAACGACTTACAACCATATCAGGAAAGATAAATAATTTTACTCATCAAGAAAAATTTAAAAACTGAAGTGAAATCAAAGAAGTAAACCCCTAAAAATATTAAAAACATGGGGCACGGGTCAAAAAAATCTTTGCCTCCTAAAGACAACATACCAACACATTTTCTATTAGTCCTAGTACATTTTATTCTGAAAAATATTTGACATAGCTGTCAACTTTGACACAAGATGCAAAACTTTCAACACTAGATAGAAATTAAATGTAGCACACACATGGGGAATAAACAACCAACTACAGAGCTCTATAATGACTTACAACCATATGAGGAAAGATACATGATTTAACTCATCGATAAAATTTTGAAAACTAAAGTGAAATCAAAGAAGAAAACACCCCTAAAATTATAAAAACATGGAGCCAAAAAATCCCTTGTCTCCTAAAGACAACATACCACCACATTTTTCATTGTGTCCAGTATGTTTTATTTTGAAAAATATGTGATGTAGCTGCCAACTTTAACACAAGTAAGAAGCAGGAAATCATCAAACTTGCAACATTGGATAGTAGTTAAATATAGTACACGCATGGGTTTGATCCTTCATTTTTATCAGGTTTGCCGGGGTTGCAATATGCATAATACCAACAACATAGAAATACAAACCTTCATATTACTGATATGAACTAGAACCAGATGCCCTCATTACCATTTGTTTTGACTATAGTGGATTTCTATCTGTTTTGATTGTTAATCACTTTGATTTTCATCAGAAAATGGTAAAAAAAAAAAATTATTGGCATTAAAGATAGAATCAACTCCCTTATTGAGGAAAGGTTGCTAGAGGTAGCTAATAATGTTTTGAGTGGGGAAGAAGCATCAAGAAACACATTTCAAAGATCAAAATGGAAGAGATCAATTATTGTGCTAATAGATTCACATCCAATGGGTATAGAGACCAAGGTTCAACACTTCGTAAGCTTGTTAGACAAGCTTGTAGTTTGTGTTATAACAGTCATTGGAATGGGCGGCGTAGGCAAGGCTTATCTTCTGCAAAATTTCTACAATTTCACTAAAGAAAGGTTTGCGAAATATTTCTTGCTTTTAGTTTCTCAATCTTTCTCAATTTCTAAGTTGTAGCATGACTTAACCTTGTTAAATAGGCATAGGACAACTGAGAGGGGTTGGGGGAGGAGGGCAGGGGGGTGAATCAGTTGTCACACAATTCAAACTTAAAACTTCAACACTTGTTAAATAGGCATAGGACAATTGAGAGGGGTTGGGGGAGGAGGGCAGGGGGGTGAATCAGTTGTCACACAATTCAAACTTAAAACTTCAACACTTATCAATTCCACAACCACACTATTTTGTTATTAAGTAAGAGCATGAAACACAAATAACAGAAAATAAATCAACACAATGAACACCAAATTTTTACGTGGAAAATCCAACAAGGGAAAAATCACGGTGAGGGTTAACTCACAATATAGAGGATAAAACTAAATATAGAGGCTCGCTGCCCAAAAGAAGGACTCATTGTTCAAGTACAAAAGCTCACTGCTTACATAGAAGGACTCACTATCCTACAGGAAGGCTCATTGCCAACACAAAGATTTATAGAAGAAAATAAGGCTTTATGGCCAAAAATGCACTGAGAAGATGCACCTATCAAGTGTTGATACAATTCCGGTGATGCTCAATATACTGACTTAACACACTTCATTATATTCACTTACTTTCACATCTACTACTGCCTCATTGATCACACCTTCGCATCAATCACCACACACACACTTCTATGCTTACTTTTCTTCAACCTTGTCTAATATATATACCCGATCTTCATCGCAAGCATCAATTAGGTCGGCCTAAGTAGATGCATTTCTCATTTATAAAAGACATCAATTGTCGTCTCCAATCATTCACAAAATATTTTTAAAAGGAAATTCAAACCTTCAACATGTTACATTATGTCGACACAGACCAAAAAATAAGTCGCACACATGTCCTTATATCATAATTAACTTAAGAAGTCGGCCAAGAAAAGACTTCAAAGCAAAAGAGACAACCAACAAAATAATGTCACTTCGTCGTATGAGCACCAAAGCACAAAATAATCTGATCATGCATGCTTTTAATAGTCATAAGCAATCTCCCAAAACAACAATCAGTAACTGTCAACTACGGAGAAATGTGGACTAGAATACCAGAGAGTGCACCAAAAATACCGGATCCAACACCGGAGGAGATAAACCAGTTGAACACACCGATTTAGGGTACCAGACCAAGCTACCAACATGGTGACATCAATGACAACATATAGATAAACTTTTCCATTCTTCCAACAATCTCTCCCTTTGTCATTGATAGAAACATAAAAAAAAATTCTCCTTCTATCATTTCAACTCTCTCCCCATAACTTTAACTTTCTCCATACTCTAACTCTTTCCCACTTTCTCCAACTCTCTCCCCTTTTGACATCAATGGCAAAGGGCGACAAAACAAGTGTAAACATGGTGGCATCAAAATTTCAAAAAGAATTCCAAAAACTTCCAACCAGCCAAAACTTTTAAGCATACAAAATTTAAGTGAAGATGACGTTCTTCACGTGAAATACCTTCTTGTACCTTTCTTTGACAACTGGATACAACTTCTTCCAGTTGAATACAACAAAATCCATTCTTGTGCATGTACTTTCTAATAAAGCCAACATGGTAAAAGAAGATGACCACTCCGTAGAGGAGCACTATTTTTCAACATCTTCTGTGTTAGTAAGGATTTCGGAAAGATGCTCTAACCGAACCTCAACAATTTCTTTAAGAAGCTAGAAGGTCTTCATCACATCATCTCTCTGTCTTTGTACAATGATTAATTCAACCTGTAATTCACCAACTCTTAGTCTTTATCTTCAAAGATGTCAAAATTCTTTCCAATGTTGTTTACTTCAAATTCAATCGCTTCAATTCTACTTCTGAAATTATCTACAGCTGTAGGCCATCGGAGACAATATTTGTAAACATCTGATATTTCTCTAATGCACTTCTTTGTTTCCACAATCAATTCAGATAGTCTTTGCTTAGCTTTACCACATCTCCTTTCAACCAAAATTTCCATCTTACTATAATGAACTAGGCTAATTTTTTTTATTTTTTAATTGCAAATACAATGCAACACGCACCCGTTAAGGTTAGCTTCAAAACCAAAACGATGCGGAAGTAACTCTAACCAAGAATGTGCCCAAGATGAGCGAACATATGGTCAGAGGATCTAATGCAATGCTGAACGGAAAGGAACTCTAACCAAGAATGCATGTAGGAGAGACTAGCATATGGTCAGAGGATCTTATGCATGCTGAGCTGAAAGTAACTCTAACCAAGAATGTGCTAAGAGATGGTGAGCATATGGTCAGAGGATCCCTATGATCTATTGTCTGAAAGTAACTCTAACCAAGAATGTGCTGAAGAATGGCAAGCATATGGTCAAAGGATCCCTGAGTTTGCAACTAATAAATTACAATGACTTAGCAAGATAAATAAAATGGCTGACAGTACTACCGAATAGCCTTACAATGAAAGTATTATCCTGCAAGCACACTAAATTAGAGAGAATATCAAGCTGCAACTGTATTGAATGTCTGTCAAGTGCCAAATATGACTTCCAATGCTCAATCCCAGCCCAAAGGACGAATTTCTTAATTCTGATATAACAGTCCAAATACTGAAATATGACAACCAACAACTCTAGAATGCACTAAAGTGCTCACCATTCACTCCCTACTCACTGAAATTGCTTGGAACAAAGTGCATAGACTTCTAGGATGAAGGCGCCCCTATCCCAATGTCAAAAACCCAGCAAACAGCCTTCAATTTTTTATTGGCACGACTCCCAATGCTGATGTACTTGGTACGGCCCTAGGAAGGGCGATTTGCTTGGAAGAAATTCCACACTTCACTAAAAAATCTGCAAATGAACACAAAGGTTCGCCCCTACCAAAAATTCACAATGATGCAATGCCCAGAATAAAAATATTTTTATTTTTGAATATATGAAGAAAGCTTACAATCAGCTACATGAACCAGCAACTCTAAAAAAGTCACTAACTTGCTAAAACTGAACTACAAATGCAAAGGACTCCATTACAAACTATTATCTCAACTAGTTGCTATCTCTCAAGAAAGAAGATGAGCCAATGCTAGGAGGTGTGCTTTCCTCGAAGCATGTGCCTGAAAACAATTTAGCAGCATAACGATATGGTAGACAAAAGATCCCAAGTGAAGAGTAGAGGTTAGCTTTTATAGACTTGAGAGGAAACTTCTAGAAGCTTCAAGAAGGCGCCCAATTTTCAAATTTGAATTTGCTTTCTTCTCCCTCCAAAGATGGCATCCATTTTCCAAGGCAGTATTTGACTTTTAATTTAAAATAACCTTTCTCTCAAGTAGGCGTCCCACTTCTCCAACAGATAATTTGGCCTTGGAAAATATAAATTATCTTCTGATGAGATAACCACCCATGAAGTCTCCTTTTTTAAACAACATAAAGTGATAAAGCTAGGCCAAGGGGTTAATGAGAAAACATAACATTATTTAAATCAACTTAACTTATCTCTCCAAAAAATGCACCCAAAGGCCAAAATTCAAAATACCAACTAAACTGGCTGAAAAAGAGAGCCAGTTGTACCGAAGCCAACAGAACCACTACCAGAAATGGAATTTACTAAAGATAGCAAATTCCCAAAATTGCTCAGATTACCATGCATGCTATACCACTACGAAGCTCTCTGAAAACCTAGAAAGAATCCGCAATCCAATCTTTGAACTTCAAGCAACAACCTCCTCAAAAACGGAAAACCCTAATTTTCACCCTCCGAGTAGCCTACGAGTCTCTGGAATAGGCCAACGGTCAACAAAATTGATCACAATTGAGAAGGGGATATTACACTTATGTCCTTCTAGACCTTCAAGAAACATCCTTTCTTCAACAATCTCAACTAGATTTTTTGGTAAGGAATCAGAAACAATTGATACTTGTGACCTTTTCCACACATCGCCCCATTGCAAATGGGACCCCCTAATTTTGGGTTTTCTTTTGGGTCGTTTTGTCGTTGCCTCTCTTTTCTACTGTCTGTCTTTCCGGGATGTGTCTGTCATCGAACTTAAACGTGAAATTTGGCCAAGTCTGAGAATTAGGGTTTCCATCTTTCTGGTCAATTTGAAATCACATGAAATGAATAAATTGAAAATTGAGACTAACGTTGATGTCAGTGTGTTTCCAACAGGTTTTCACTAAAATTTCGTCAGATTCCGAGTACTTACTATTTTTGGTAAGTGTGCAATTATAGGCATTCCGTCAACATTTTTGAAATTCCGACAGTCACACTGCATTCAAAACACATCAAGTTGCTCGTGTGCAAAATTTGAGCGAAAATGGACAACTTACTATTTTTAGCAGTCCAGCTTCCGGAGCAAATTTCAAGGCTTAGATGCAGAGTTTTTTCTTTGCATGTTTGGAGATTCCTTCTGGGTTTTTCGAGACCTTCGCAACAGTATAACATGCAAAGCGAGATGATGACTTTCAGAGTTCAGTCTTCCAAGGCTATTTTTAGGGTTTGCATGTCAAGGTTTCCTTTGCATGCCGGCATATTCCTTGTGGGTTTTTCGAGAGCTTCGCAGTGATGTGACATGCAAACGGAGATAACCACTCATTTGGGAACTTACTATTTTTAGCAGGTGCATCCCGGCAGCTGCCTCCCAGCACTTCAGAATCACGAGCTGATCGCAATGCAACAAAAATAAGAACAAACGGAGGATATTTGATACACATGCAAGACCAATTAGGGTTTCCAGCTTCGGGACCCAAAAAGAGGTGTAAAAAGTCAAAATTTTCAAAAACCGATGTATACCACCGCGATCAGCATCTCTCAAGCTATCTATTGATAAAATTTGAAGGCAAACGGAGCACCTACTATTTATCGTAAGTCATTTTAGAAACGGGCTTAAAATAGCAAGTTAGCAGCAGGCGCCGATGTCAGCAGGCAAGTCACATGGTGAGGAGCGCGTCATTCGAATTTCAAGTCAAACAGAGTTGTGGAAGTCTCAGAAGCAAACAATTACTATAAATAGTAAGCCACCTCCAGAAACATGCTATAAATAGCAGGTCAGCACAAGGCATCAGCAGGTACAGGTCAAGCAAGTGATGAAGACCCTATGGCGCAAATTTCAGATCAAACGGAGTTGCAGAGGATGGAAAATCAGACACTATTTTTAGCAGGCTGATACAGAGGAATTAGGGTTTCCTAAATTTAAGGGCAGGACAAGACAATCATGCAAAAGTGACATCCAGCCGCAATCACCACATTTCTGGCATTCAACACGCGAGATTTGAAGACACTCTGAGCAGTTACTATTTTTAGTAAGTTGCTAAAATAGCAAGTGCATGCAGATATCAGGGCCCGATAGCTCAACCACATCTTGAGGTTTGAAACAAAGAAAAATCCAGCCTTTTTGGAGCTTGAAATTAGCTTGAAGTGCAAAGTTGAAAAACTTTCTAAAAATAGCAAATTAGGGTTAGCGTGATCAAGTTGCCCTAAATCAAGCAAAGAGCATAAAATTCACTGAAATTGATAAATTTTCAAGTCCAGCCAATGAAGAACGCCTTTAAAAGCTGAAGATGAGGCAGGAAATTTATTAAGGCATTGAAAATGGAAGCTCACAGGTCAAAATGCGCCATTGAGGAAAGAATGAGGTTGAAAATCTTCTAAGTGTTAGAGACTTGAAGTTGCCTACTCAAAATGCGCCCTTGGGACAAGATTGAAGCTCTAAAAAATTCTAAGTCTGGAAAATTGGAAGCTTGACCCCCCAAAAGCGCCCAAGGAGAAGAGGAGGTAATGGAAATTTGACTGAGTCATTGAAATTGAAACTACAAGGGGCTTAATGCGCCCAAGCTTGGAAGGATGACTAGGAATTCCTCTAAGTGTTGCAAATTGAAACCTCAGAAGGGGAAATGCGTCTTTGCCTGAAGGAGGTTAGAAAATTGAAAATATTTTAAATTGGAAGTAGACGTGAAAATGCGCCCTTGAGCTTGAAGTTCAGCACCTAGCAAATGCGCCCTAGTGATGAAATTGGAAGAAGGACCTCTTAAATGCGCCCTTGAGGTTCTAGACTTGAAACTTTGACTAAGGCACACAAATTAAAAGCTCCCCATGCCATTTGCACCCTTGAGGTTAGAGCTAAGAAGGTCAAGAGCTGAAAAGTTTCTAAGTGTCCAAAGTGAAAGCATGACCATTGATTTGCGCCTAAGAGCTTGAAGAACAAAATTTTATCAAGTGTTCAGAAGTGGAACCTCTAGGGTGGATATGCACCTAGGCTTGAGGGAGGAGTTAGAAAATGTTTAAAGGTCACAAACTGAAAGCTCCATGGCTGAAATGCGCCCACCAAGTTGAAGAGAGAACTTAAAATATTCTAAGTCCTTCAAATTGGAAGAAGAGCCTGTGAAATGCGCCCATCACAAGGTGGCTGTGCAAAGAAATTTTCTATGTCACGAAACTGGAAGTTGCCCCTGCCAAATGCGCCCAGGAGCTAAGGAGGCTAAGTGTCGAAAAGTTTAAGTATGGAAATTGAAAGCAGATCCTGCCATTTGCGCCCTCAAGCTTGAAGAGTAAAATTTTCTAAGTATCAAAGATTGAAAGTCCAAAGTGCCATATGCGCCCCTGGGTAGAAGAGCTTGAAAAATATTCTAAGTATTAGAAATTGGAAGCTCAAGCCCCCATATGCGCCTTGAAGAAGAAGAAGCATCAAAATTTTTCTAAGGCACCCAAAGTGGAAGTAGCACCTCCAAAATGCGCCTTGGCCTAGGGAGAGGTGCTGGAATGTTTTCTAAGTGTTAGAATGGATGTAGAAGGGGTAAAATGCGCCCAACTTGCATAATGGCAAAATTATTTCTAAGGCTTGAGCAAACTAGAAGTACCCTTGGTAAAATGCGCCTACTTCACCTGGCAAGTTGAAAGAAGTTTCTAAGCATAAAAATTCCTCCACCACTAGCTATATGCGCCCAAGAGGATATTGGAGGTTAGAAATTCTCACTAAGGCATTTGAATTTGAAGCTTGATGGCCCAAATGCGCCCTTGACTTGTGGGAGTTTGAAAAGTGGTCAAAAGTTGAAGCTCAACCTATTAAATGCGCCCCAGGCTGGAAAGAGTGAGTTTTAGAATATTTTAAGTGTCTAAATTTGAAGCACATCCCTCCAAGTGCGCTTTAACTTGTGAGGAGCTTTGAAAACGTCCAAGGATGGAGAATGGTGTTAGGCGTTGGTTTTAAAAAAATATTCTCCATGACATACAAGTGTGATCAAGGCATTAAAATTTTCCAAGTGAATTGATAAAAAATTTCTCACCACAGGAAGGATTGAAAATGAATAAAATTTCCTAAGGAAAAATTTTCAAAATGCTAAATGATTTGAAAATTTTCTAAGGAAAAATATTTTCTTCCTTAGGAAATTATGCCTAGACATGGAGGATGATGAAATTTCTTAAGACATGAATAAATTGCCAGGTGAGGAGTCCGATGATGCTAGCTTCACAAGGTTGATTAATATTTTCAAGTCAGAGCAACAAGAAATGTTCACAGATGAAGAAATGGATTAAATTTGCTAAAAAAGTATTTTTCTAAGGTTCAAAATTCAAAAAAATTAAATGAACCCGTTCGTTGTATACCCATGAATCTGACGTGTTCTGAAGAAAATTTTCTTCTGGGTATTGAGGATCCTCGACAGGGAGTTGATTTTAAAGCCTTTCACACTTCGCCGAAGCTTTCAGGATAAAGATTTTAATGGGCACTGAATTGATGAGTTTTCCTAAGGGAAAATTTGAAAATTTTCTAAGGCAAAGTGAAGAAAATGTGTTTTCAAGGTAAAATACTCCAAACGATGAATTTGAAAGGAACTGCCTAGGTGAATTTGCTCAAGTTCTTCATGAAGATAATTTTCTTGAGCTAGAGATGAACGAGATCAAAATTGCGAACCCCTCAGCTGGAAAAGTAAAGGGGATACAGTTGAAGTCAAGATGTTGGAAAATCATGAAGAAAGCAAAGTTGTGCTAGAGGAAAACAATGAACCCTTGAAAGTTAAAACATGAAAATCCTGGTAAGTAGGATGAGTTTATATTATGAAGTGTTCTAATACTCTTCTCCTTGTTTGTTTTGCAGGAAGAACGTCGAGACTAGGCGGTGATGATTTAAGTGATCCAAGGTGACATTTCAACCTCGAAGGAAGAAGTAGCAAGAAATGGCTAAGTGTTGAGACTTAGTGACAGAGAAGAAATGTTTTCAAAACTCAAGATGGAGAAAGAGTGGAAGCTCGAGCAAAGTTGAAGAACGTCAAGAAGAAGATCAAGAACAGTGTGAACGCATTTCAAAGTTGGAATCTTCTGGAAGGATGGTGGCCATTAATTGCTCATTTATTGCCCCACTCTCCATTATGGCGGTTTTTAAGGCGAATCTTGTTTAGCGCTGAGGTGGCACAATCTGGGCCATCCAGCCAATTGTAATCTGAGCCGTCCATTGGACTTGGCTAGCTATAAAAGGGGGAGTTCCCCTCATTTGTATCTCATTAGAAGTAGAAGTTAGACAGTATAGATTAGAATAGAGAGACAGCTAGGCGATAGCTTAGAGTAACTTAGTATAGATTGATAGTGTAGTTTGAAGAAGAGGGAAAGTTTTCCCTTTGAAAAATTTGTAAGAAATTGTTGTGAACAATCTCTCAATAAAAGAGTTTTTTATTGATGGTGAATTTCGTCTTTGTTGTGAGTAGCTAGCAAGGTTTCTTCGTCCTTCCGATTCAAATGGTAGCGTAAAATAGTTCTAAGTAGTATAATTTTCATTCCATGCAAGTAGATGTTAGCTGTGGAATGTGGTGTTTGATCTAAGCAACTTTATCTATCCATACCACTAGTGTATTTGCTGATGGTGAATGTGCCTTGTGTGGTCAACTGGAATATCATGTACTTAACTTCGATCATGATTTGTGTGTCTATATGCGTCGTTGTGATGGTATTTTCATGCTAAGTTGTGATTTGAACACCTTGAACTACTCTGAAGATTGCACCGACTCCGTGGAAGCTGTCTGAGGCGAGGCAAAGCGAAGTTTGGTTGAAGTTTGCTGAAGTTGAGCTCCATATCCCGCATTTAAATTTAGACTCTCTAAACCCTGCATTATTTCAATTCAGTACTTTCTGATTAGAATAGGATACCTGCGCTTCATAGACAAATCTTTTGAGCATTTGAATTCCTTTCTCCGCTGCCGAACAATTCCGCAAGTCCCCTTGAAATACCAGCAAATCACATTGAGCCAACTGAGACTATTCGCATTGAAAGAACCTTGGAGTTGAATGCATGAAATTTCTTGCAATCTTAGCATGCGGAATACTTTGATCAAGAGAGAATAGGGTAGCCGTTGGCGACTTTATTCTACGTTGGTGCGGTCACAAAAAACCACGTCAACAATACTTCAATACCTTTCTCAAGTAGATATTCTACCAAAGCATCATCAATCTTCAGTCTGTCAATGGGAGAGGCTGCATTCCATAATTAACTAATTTTCTTCATCTTTCCCTTAACCATCATAGACTGGATGTCATCAGGATCAGGGGATTCAGGTCCAGTTAGGGATTCTTTGTCCTTTTCATCTGAAATGTCAATGATATTCTTAGTTATAGCTTTTCTCTTCCTCGATTCTAGAGGGGAATCACTAATAGCAACCTCCAATTCTCTTTTTCCGGAGTAAGAGACCACTTCAAATCGACTTGATGCAAATATAACGGAGCAAAGGTTTGCTTTCAAGGATGAGAAATATGATCTGCACATACTTACATTATCTGCCAAAGACTCTAGATATCATTTTCCAATAGGAATACCAGATTACCACATCACATTATCCTTTCTCAGTAGAGAATTCAAAAAGTAAAACACCAAGCACACCAGCAAAGATCCGAAACAAAAGGGATAACCCTCAAACAACGACATTTGAGCATTTTCAAGTAACAAACTACACAAGTCAAATTGTCTATTCTCCTTAACCATCATATGAGCAATGTGTACGACAATAGCCGAAGTCGAACTTTCGCAGTTTCTGAAATAAATTTTGTAAGAAATACCATACGCGACATACCTAACGGTCAAATTCGCAAGTGTATCAATCAACAATGCTCGAGGATCTTTACTAATGCCAGTCAGCTCCTCCACATCTTTGTACTTCACAGTTTTCTTTCCAAGGAGTTCTCCAATGCTACATAAACCAGTGATCGCTTTGATTGCACCCTTCGAGATCAAATAGGGTTTATCCAATACAATACTATCATTCTTGAAAGGATTGAATAAGAACAAAATAAACTCTTTATCATTAAACCACAAAAATTCTCTCCACAAATCCATGCCTAGGGTTTTTATGTTTTGAAATTTGTCTTCACTAAACCCTAGTTCTATTCCTTTCATCTTTCTATGATCATATTCTTCTAATTCAACGCCTTTCAGCTTTAGAGGGATAACACCACTTGATCCTCTATCCATTGCTATGCTTTCTTGAATTTTGATTGAAACCTCTTCGAATTTCTTCTTCCCCTTTTGCAAACAAAGAATTTTTTTTTTCTAGATTACCTGAGATAATCTCCTCGAATTCCCTTCAGAATGCTTCAAACTCACTTCAAGATCACTCCAGGTGATCATTCAAGTTCTTCAAATGCTCAATTAACCAAGAAGACTTGCAAACTTCAACTTATACAACATCGAATTTACCCTAAAACACATTAAATGTGGCAGACATCAAAAAGATGCTAAAGACATTCTTCTTGACATAGAAAGCCCTAATTTGGTCCGCAAATCATCATGACGACATATTTTCTTCCGGTTTTTTTTCCAAAGCCTCTGAATAATCATTCTTCACATTTCACCCTCGTGCTAGTCTCTAACACGCCATTCTTCTAGGGGGTTTTTATAATCTTCTGATAATGCTCTCCCTAAGACCATGCTAGGTCTAATTTCCAAATAAGTCATCTGTATCGGATGAGGGTACAGACACATCAGGAGTTTCAGGTTTTTCTTCTTCTTTCTTTTTCCATATCTTATTCATCTCCTGCTTCATCTCTTCTTTGTCAATATTCTTTACTGGTTCACTCTTTTCTTTTGGAGTAGACTTCTTTCCTTTCTTACTTCTACAAACTTTTGAGACATGTCCAAATTTGTTATAATTATAGCAGACTACACTTTTCTGATTAATCTATCCTCCATTATTCCTTGATCTACACTAATTTTCTCTACGTCCAAATTTATTACAGGTATAGTAGTAGCCATTAAAGAGTTGATTCATTCTGCCTTCATTAAACCTTTTCCTCATTACCCGATTGATCATTCTCACCTGAGATTTGCATTTTGTAGCCTTACGTCCAATCTTCCTACATTCAAAGCATTGTCCGATGAAGGGTCTAGAAAACCGGTTCTTCCTGCTTCTACATTATGTTGCTCTATGACCATATTTGTTACTGTAGACAGTAAAAATTGACCTAGGCCTGCAAGCTCTATTTTTACCTCTTTCGTCCTAGCATAATTAAGATATTTAATTGTCATTTGGTCAACTTTCAACTATTAATTAAATAATTTTTAATTATTTAATTAATTCATGTCTCTTTATTCTTCCTGATTATTTAAATAAATATTTTTTATTTATTTAAATACGTCATTAATTGTCTAAAGTCTCTCCATAATTAAATAGATTTCTTAATTTATTTAATTATCCTTGTCCACTAGTTCTTCTTGATTATTTAAATAAATAAATCTTATTTATTTATTTAAATACGTCACTAATTTTTCAAAGTCTTCTTATAATTAAATAAATTCTTTAATTTATTTAATTATTGCCACCTTGTCATTTCTTTCATTTTAAATAAATTTATTTATTTAAAGTGGTCCCACTTCTAATTTCCCTCTTTTTAGTAAATAATTGGCATTTATTATTTGCTCTCACATGATTTCCCTCTTTTGAATTAAATTGATTTTTAATTCAAAATAGTCCTTTTCCTTTAAAAATCAAATAATTGTTATTATTATTTGATTTTCCAGCCACCTCTTTTTCTGTGCCAATATTATTTCTTGTCACATGCATTGTTAGCCCTTGATTTAATTTTCTAAAAATAATCTTGGCCACTCATTTTGAGTTTTCCCTAATGTTGCCCTAACCCTAATTGTGGTTTGTCAAATTGAATCTTGTCCATTGATTCTAGGGCACTTGTCAACTTTTAATCATAGCCATTCATCCAAAATTGACTTTTTTATAAAAAGCCAATGTCAAACTCATTTGGGGATTTTTATCATCTCCTAACTTCATCACTTCATCATCTCGCACTTCATGCTTCAGAATTTAGGCTTCCACACTTCTTCATGCTTGTAGAAATCTAAGTACACTTGCATTTTAGATCAAATCCCTCAATATTTGCTTAGATCTTGTCATAGTCATAGTTGCTCACAAAAATTTGAGGGAAAACATCATATTGCAGCAAATGGAGAAGGGCAATGAAGGTTAATCATGGAGGGCATGAAGGCTGTTTGGTGAAATTCTTCTTTCCTTTATCCTATTTTCCTCTGTTGTGCTTCATTGTTTAGCTAGGGTTTTGTTTATGCATTTTATTTCATGCAAACCTAGATTTTTACCTTAGTTACATTGGTGAACCAGACATCTGATTTTTAGCTCAATATTTTAACAAAATTTGAGGAATTTTGGAGTTAGATCTTTTTTGTTGCAAGTTCTGTTAGCTTTTTGTTGCAGGTTTGCATCATTTTTGGACAAAACCCTAGTTTTGAATTTGTTTTAGGTGATGGCTTGGAGGAACTCTCACTACCAGCTGAATCTATCTTTGGCTTCGGTTTCTGCTTCTATTTCCCCTGTGATGGCTGAGCTACCAATGCTTGATTCTTTGATCCAGGAAGAGTATCCAACTGTGTGAGCTTGGCCTGCTCTCGTGCCAATCAATCATAGAAAACCTCAAGCAAAGGCATGGTAAACTGTGGACCCAAGGCATCCATGGTGGAATAGAAGGTAGAAGAGAAAATCTGAAAGGATCCTCGAAGCTTAGATAGAATCAGGTAAATGCATTTTGTGTCTGTTTTGTTTTTACCACAACCCTGTAACAAAGATCTGAGGGATTTGAATTTCATTAGGAAATCCTCAATAGAAGGAAAAGAATCAGGTACCAAGGTGGTCAATTCTGCCTCACTCTGAAGTGCTCGGAACTGGTTAATGGTGCCAAAAAGTGTTTCAAACTTCAACCACATAGCTCGAGGAGTTGCACAACCCTCTAGATGGAAGAGAAGACTGTCTGAAACATGCAAGGATAACAAACCCATAGCCTCATCCATTTTGTTCCTGTGCTGAAAGATCTCAAATTGACATTGCAACTGAGGTTGAACATCATCCAAACATGACCATAAACCTTTGGACATGAGAAGTCTTGTCATTTGTGCCTTCCAGGTGTGATAATTATGTGGGGAAAGATGCTCAACCGAAGAAGAGTCCACCATGATATGAGTTTTGAAATGTGTATTATGTTTGAGGTTTCTAGTTTTCTGATGTAAAATATAGAAAACAAGAAAAATACACCCCCCACAACACAAGAACGCAAACCCCAGTACAATTTTTAAAGTTGAAAAGCTTGAAAAAGAAAAAAATGCTTCAAACAAAATTCTATGTACCTAGTAAATTTTCTGATAAAAAAATTGCAGATCTAGAAAGAGCAAAAAACCACCTTTCCAACGCCTATGCGTTTGTGAAAAATGGAGTCCACATGCAAAAGTTATGCCTCCGGTAGTGCAAAAAACATCATCTGATTTTGACTGCAAAAAAAGGCAGCAAAACGGAAAAATCAGGAAACCACACCTGCATCACTAGAACGGCGTTGGGACCAACTTTCCAATGATATCTTGTTTTCGAAAAACGAAGATTGTATGCCCATTTTACACCCGATTTACTAAAACACCTCCAAAATGCACAAGTAGCCTCCCAGAAGCCCTCAGGGGCTAAAAAAAAGGCCCCTAGTCGCCTAGGCGGACCAGGGGGTTGGGGCTAGCGACGTAGCCCTCTGTCACCCACGTGATCAGGGCAAATGCAGCAAAGGGCCGGAGTGGCATTGACACCCAATTCTTAATAGAACCGTGGGCGGAGTTTGAGGGAGCCCGCGAAGCTGGTGGTGGGTGAGTCACTGGGGCGGTGGAGCCGCCTAGGTGAGCGGCGCTCAAGTGGCCGTCGGGAAAACCCTGGGCGGCACGTCCTATTTTAAACGAGGCACGTAAAAAAAAAATGATTTTTTTAAAAAATTTCATGCAAATTTTGACCTCGAACTGTGTGCCCTCAGGTCGTACAGCCTTGGGGCAAAAAACTTTTTCCTTTTCGGTCGACTGTGGCCAAATTGGACAATTTTTATATGAAAATAGGGGTTTTTGGATGCTGTGGACTCAATGGTGAGGTCCGTTTTGTCCAAAAATACCTATAAAATTAGGCAACCCCTAGATCCACAAGAAAATTTGCCTTTCTGAAACCCTTGCACAGAAGAAAACTCTATAAGCTGAAATCTTCAATAAACGAACAGGCAACTGCAGATCTAGAGCTCTAATACAATGTTGAAGTTGAGAAAGCCAACCTCACAGATCCCGAAGAACACTTGCATGCAAATAACCTTCATAGAAGAAGATATTCGAAGCAAAGCAAGAATGACTTTGAAAATTCAGAGTATATTATTCAGAGAGAAAGTAAAATAATTTCAAAGAACAATCCTTATAAAAGGAGATCATACAAACCTAAAAGTAACCCTAATAGGTAGACATTTAATAATTAATATACTTATAAATGTCACAATATGCAAACTAAAGTGAAATCTTAAGAGAGGAATAAAGGTAACTTAATTAACATAATTAAGTTAAAACCTTTACTCTAACACACCCAACTCCCAAAAGAATATTAATTTTATTTTATTTTCATTATGCCGCTCATCTAGGCGTCCAACTTGAGCAATGCAAGTCCCCCTTTTAAAACAATTTAAAATCACCAATTCTAGGCGTGGGGGTACAACGAGGTCTTGTTGTGACCTTTTCACACATCACCCCATTCTAAATGGAGACCCCCTAATTTTTGCTCCATTCGGTCTTTTGGCCTTGGTTTTGTTGTGGTCTCTCTCTGTTCCTTCTATCTTTCTGATGATGTACCTATCTTTTGGCTTGGATTGGAATTTTGATTAAGTCTAGAGATGCATTTTGACGGATTAGGGTTTTCATCCTTCAGGCTATTTTGAGGTCAAAATAAGTTGGCAAACTGAAATTTGAGCTTAGCATTGTAGTTAGGAGGCTTCAAACAGGTTCCCATCAAATTTTCACTGAATTCTAACAACTTACTATTTTTAGTAAGTACTCAATCTGGAACCTATTTCCTAGGGTTTTTCAAATTCTGACTACTACACTGTGTTTAGATCCCTTTCAGCTCATCGCTTGCAAAATTTGAACGAATTCTAACAACTTTCTATTTATAGCAATTTTGGCTTCGGGAGTAATTTTTACGGTTTGCATGTATGATTTTCAACACATGTCAGGATTGTCTTTCTAGGTTTTTCAATAGCTTCGCGATGATATAACATGCAAGTCAAATTGATGACTTTCTATTTTTAGCAGGTACCCACATGTAGACCAGTTTTTTGGGTTTTTCTAGGTTTTTTGAGATCTCTCGAGCAATATGACATGCAACCAAGTCCAGCAATCAGTTGGTCACTTTTTTCAGGCACTTACTATTTTTAGCAGGTCCATTATTGGTAGACATGGTGTCACCAAAGCAAGCCCAACACTTCAACTTTCAAAACTAAGTGACATTCAATGAAAATGGTATCAAACGGAGGTCTATAGACATACATGCAGTGAAATTAGGGTTTCCTACTTCCGAGCTAAAAATAGCAAGTGCACGCAAACGGCAGGGGTCGGCAAGATGGTCACATCATAAGGGTCAAGATGAGCAAAAATCAGGTCTTCAGAAGTTGAAAATCATGAGACCTCACAAACTTTCTAAAAATAGCAAATGAGGGTACGCTGGGTAGCATGAAATTTTGTAAGTCATGGAAAATCAAAGTACCACCTATGAAATGCGCCCAACTTGGAAGAGGCGATCAAAAACATCTAAGGCATCAAAAATGAAAAAACACCCTCCAAATGTGCCCAAGCTCCAAGAAGGTGTGAAAAATTGCCTAAGGAAAGGAAAAATGTGAGCACCACCACTCAAATGCGCCCTAAGAGGAGTGAGGAAGTTTGAAAATTGCCTAAGTAGGAGAAAATGAGAGCTTAAGGTCTGAAATGCGCCCAAAAGGGAGAAGGGCGTGTGAGATGGAGAAAATATGTCTAAGTCATGGAAAAATCAAAGCACACTAGCCTAAATGTGCCCAAGGTGTGGAACACAACAAAAATTCTCTAAGGCAAATGAAATTCGAAAGCACGGGGGTGAAAATGCGCCCAAGAGGAGAAGTTGGAACTTTGCCTAAGGCATGAAATGTGAAGTAAGACCTCCTAAATGCGCCGAACGGGGGGAATACATGAAGGGTTTTTTCTAAGGCACGAATTCCATAATACAAGGTGGTAAATGCACTCTAGAGAAGATGAAGTGAAACACCAAGCACACAAGATGGAAATATGCTTAGCACTCAGGGTCTCAAATGCACCTAAGGAACAAGGCACGAGATGAATGAAGTTACATGAAAGTCTCCAAGGCGTCAGAGATGAAGCATAAACGCACAAGGGGTCATATACACCCAAGGTGAGCAAGATGCCTAAATCTTCTAAGGCATTGGTAGAGATACTCCAAACACAAACATCCAAATGCGCCCTAGCACACAGATGTTAAATGCGCCGATGATGAAAAGTTATGGAGAAGGCCAAATTTTCTTGAGGAAAATGATAAATGTTATCAAGATCCAAAGATCAATCAGACCTTGGAGATCAAAACACGGGGATTAGGTGAGTGAAATGAATTTATACTATAGAGTGTTTTGATGCTCTTCCTTTTTGTTTTGCAGGGTGAACACCGGGACTCGAAGCATGACTTGAGGTGATGGAGCAAGTACTCCAAGTCGACATTACAGCCTTGGAAGGGGAAAAAGCTACATGTTGCAACTCCTCCGTGATGTCTCATTTGCGCCCAAATCATGAAGGGAGATGTTGGAAGAAATGGCTAAGCGTTGGAACTTCTCCACAAAGATCTGATATGTGAGGCAAGAGGTAAGGAAGAAATGGTCGAGTCCAAGACAAGAAGATCCTTCAAGGTCAGAATGGAGGAAAAGATGAAGGCCCAAGTGTTAAAGATCATCCTCAAGCACTAAAATGTCCTCAAGGCTAAGGAAGAGGAATGAGCGAAAACTTCCAACAACGAGATGGATTGAAGAACAAAGTAGAGGAACTCCTCTCAAGTGTGAAGTCCCTTCTCGGCAGTGACCCGGAAAATGTTCTCCAGCATACTTCACACAACTCAAGATGCAGTGGCAGTAAGGAGGAAAATCATCATCAAACAAGAGAAAGAGGTCGCAGTCTTGGAGTTTTGGATTGAAAACGTGCCTACCATATCGGTTCAAGAAGTTAAAGCTGTGGCGACCAGATTGATCGAGTTTGCAATCAAGGAGAAAGAAAATGGGAACGTGTTCTTGGACGAGAATCTTCTGGAATAAAGTGGGCATTAATTGCTCATAGTGGTCAAAGGGAGGAATTTGGCATTTTGTGCTCATTTATTACTCCACTCCTCCACTTTCTAGCGGTTTTAAGGGTAGAATCCTGACTAGGGCATATGTGGTTCAATTTGAGCCCTCCATTGTAATTCAATCTGAGTCGTCCGTTGAGATTGGCCAACTATAAAAACATCCCCCCTCATTTGTACATCATATAGAATAGATTAGACATAGACATCAAGAAATAGAGAGTAGAGCTTAGATTGATAACATAGCGTAGATTGGTAGCATAGATTGAAGAAGGAAAGTTTTCCATTGAATGCTTTGTAGAAAGTTGTTATGAACACTCCTACAATAAAAAGAGTTATCAGTGCTTGCGGTTTCATCTTTTGTTGTGGGTAGCTAGCAAGATTTCTTCGTCCTTTTGATTCACTTAGAATCTTAAAGTAGAACTTAAAGTAAAATAGATTTCATTTCATGCACGTAGATAGTTGTGGAATGTTGTGTTTGATTCAAGCAATCTTTGTTTAATTCATACCACCAGCGATCTCATTAATGGTGGGTTTGCCTTGCGTGGTCAACTAGAACATTTTGAACCTAACTTAGATTATGATTCACATGTTGGCATGCGTCGTTGTGATGGTATCTTTATGTTGAATTGTGATTGGAATACTTCTAGTTACTCCCTTGAAGATTGCACCGACTTTGTGGAAGTTGTCCGAAGCGAGGCAAAGCAAAGCCTGGTTGAAGTTTGCCACATCTTGCACCTAGGATAGAACATAAATTTTCTAATCCCTGCAACCATTCAATTCCACATTTTTCTGGTTAGTATAGGAAACTTGCACTCCATCAACAAATCTTTCGAGTCACGTGAAAACCCCCTTTCTCTTTAGTCTAATGTCTATTGTCTGCGATCGAACAATTAAGTAAGTCCCCCTCGTGGTACCAGCAAATCACAACAAACCAACTGAGTCTGCTCCACTGCATAAAAGGAACCTTGGAGTTGAACGCATGAACTTTCTTGCAATCTTAGCATGCTGAATACTTTGATCAAGAGAGAATAGAGTAGTCACTGGAAACTTTATTCTGCTATTTGGTGCGGTCATAAAACACACATCAGCAGGTCTTATTTGAACTTTATAATTGGTCATAATATTTCCTTTTTGAAGACTTAAGTGATGGCAAACAAAATAATATGCCAAAAATATTAGAAATCACTAAACTAAAACTTTCAACCACTGCCAAAATTGGAAGCCCTGCATTATGCTGCTGCCAAGACCAAGTGCCCAAAATAGTACTTACTAAAAATAGAAAATAGCTAAAAATAGTATGTCCAAACTCCAAACTAGCCCAAACTAAGATGCACTGAAACTTACTAAAAACATTAAGTTCTAAAAATAGACATTGCTAAAAAATAGCAATACTACCCACCAAGGCCCAAAAAAAACCAGAAAAACCAAGAAAACTCTCTGGCAATATTTGCACATACTCCTTGAAATTGCTAACAAGAATCCTCCAAGAATCTTGGAATCCCCTGAAATCCTCCGTTTAGCCTACGAGACTTTGGAAATAGGCTAACGGTCACTGATAAGCTTTGTACTGAGAAGGAGACATTACAGTCCTCCCTCCCCGAGCTTGCTTGTCCCTAAGCAATCACACGATTGGATACTGCAAAATCTGCTCATCCTCCCAAGTTGCATCCTCAACTATTAGATTCTTCAACTTCATCAGATACTCTTTGATCATGACGAGCAGATTTTACATTAGCTATGTAAGTCTTCTCTGCAAACTTGATGGCAAGGTCTCTATCTAAAAGCAAATGGAGTAATCTAGTTTCATTAGCTCTAGAGCAAGTTTGATAGTCTGTAGATTTGATATAGCAGCTCCAACCATTAACCCTTTCTACCTTTTTTCAAGTTGAGCTGACCAAAGGAGGTATTCAATGAACTTGTGAGTTCTATCAAAATGATTTGAGGTTTGTACAATCTTATCTTCACTGAATTTCAATTGTTCCTTCAGTTCATGTGACCCACTAGGACAATGATCACAATCAGGTTCATAAAATACATTTTTTTATTTGCTTCATGTGTAGGAAACATATCATCATGAATATCATTTTTTCCACTAGATGATGCCCTGTAATCCTCACGTAAAAATGTTGGGACAACGTTAAGATCTAACATACTATCCTCAAAAGAATTTTCCTCCTCCTCACAAGGCTTATCAATAAAAATCTCTACATCACCAATATAAAGACTTGTGCACATTTCACTTGTGGATGCACTAAATGGTTCTTTTTCATTGAAGAACATTGAATCATTTTGCTCCCTTTTAATCTTATCCTTTGCATTCATTCCACTAGTGTCATCTAAGCCTATAACCAAGATTGTGTTAGTTTTATGATCAGATTAATAGCACAGAAAATTAACTCAAAAATCAGACACAATAACACAGCAAATACCCTGGGAAAACCCTCCTCTTGAGGGGAAAAACCAAAAAACAAATATCTCTCTATAATATATCAATAATGGCAACAAGTCTCTTTACAATGAGGCCAATATGCAGCACCTTCACAAGATACAATGATAACAAGTAATCAGCACTTCCTTGTAACTCAGATCTGCCCTTAAGAAATTCACTATCTGCTCTTGATAATTCACAATCTGCACTTGATTGATCTGCCCTTGAAGAATTCGCACTTGGAAGAGAAGAAATACTCGAACTTAATTGATGCACAAATGAGTCGAAAGATCTTGTATTTATACAACATGAAGGAGAGAGGTCGCACCTTTTCATTCAAGGTCGGCCATCATAAAAATATAATTTCAATTTAATAAATACAATTTACAAGGAAGGTCGGCCAAGAAGATAATTACAAAGTTGCCATGTGAAGCGCCTCTTTACATTGAATCATCATATATAAATAAGGAAGCATGAAGCCCAAAGCTGCAATTACATCAACACTCCCTCTCAACTAGGGAGGAATACTTCTTGCTACACAAGACACATCACCTCATCGTGATGTCAACCACAATGGCTACAACCATATGTGGAAGGAAAAGATATCACCTCATCATGATATCTACCACAATGGCTACAATCATAAGTGGAAAAGTAAAATATCACCTCATCGTGATATCTGATATCACCTCAACATGATATCAACCATAATGGCTACAACCATGTATGGTATGTACAAGTGTTCATCACTTGTGTGATGTTGTCACCTCAACATGACTTTCACCATGGCTCTCCCAGAGGGTGAAAACACAAGTACAAGAAAATCATCATGGACTCTCTCATGTGATGCTGTCATGGAGTCACACACATGACATCCACCATGGCTCTCCTAGAGGGTGGAATCAAAGGATTTCACCTCGAACTTCTCTAACAGAGAAGAGCTAATTAATCAAGGGATTTCACCTTGAACTTCTCTCACAAAGAACTCATTAATCAAGGGATTTCACCTCGAACTTCTCTCATAGAGAAGAACTCATTAATCAAGGGATTTCACCTCGAACTTCTCTCACAAAGAACTCATTAATGAGGATCACTGATATTGAGACTCCTCAATTAAGGCTATATTCTCCACCATACCAAGCTTCTCTTGAAACTACACAAACTTTATCCTAGAGAGAGGCTTGGTGAGAATGTTTGTCGTCTGTTCATCAGTGCTAATATAGCTTAACTGTATAGCTTTCCTCAATACCATATCTTTGATGTAATGGTATTTGATCTCAACATGCTTGGTTCTGTCATGAAACACAAGATTGACAGAAAGCTTCACACAGCTCTAGTTATCACAATGAATGATAGTAGGCTCCATTGATTGTCCAAACAATCCTGCAAGGGGCTTACGAAGTCACGTTGCTTCTCAAGCTGCCACACAAGCTGCAATATACTCTGCCTCGGTTGTACTCAATGCTATAGACGACTGTTTCCTACTGCACTAAGAAATCATAGCAGATCCCAAACTGAAGCAACATCAAGAGGTGCTCTTCTGATCAGTAACACTTCTTGCCCAATCAAAATCAGTATAACCATGCAGCTCCAAGTTCACATCTGAAGAATATCTCAACCCATATCCAACTATGCCATGCAAGTATCTCAAGATATGTTTCACTGCAACAAGATGTACCTGTCTCGATTCACACATGAACTAACTAAGTGCATTCATTGCATAGCAGATATCAAGTCTAGTGTTAACTAGATACATCAAGGATCCAATCAACTGTCTGTACATCGTGGGATCCACCATGTTTGAACCAACTGCAACCTCCTAAAAGTTATACAAGTTGGACTCCATAGACGTAGACATGGATTTGCAATCCATCATACCAAATCTGTTCAAGATGACAATAGTGTACTTCCCATCTTATTCAAGTTCAGTAGGCTCCCTCTAAATCTTCAAGTACTTGCATCAACCTTTTGACCTCTTTGTCCAAGATTGCCTGCAACACTTGCCTTAGATAAGTGTTTTCCAACACACACCTCTGGTATTGTAGAGAGTTCAGGGTAGACATCCTTGACCTCATAGCAAATCACTCTATTCTGAATAGGTTTGTGGAGCTACCAATATCAAATCCAAATGACTGTCTTGTACAATTCTGATCTCAGCAGCTGAAGAGGTCTTTCAAGGATTTAACACTCAGCCTTGCAACACTGCAACCTTCACTTCTTTTCAGTGAGTCACAGAACTCCCTCTTGATCCTTGCTTCAGAGATTGCAAAGAAGACTTCTGGAAGTGAACTCCCTCTAGCCACCAACTCAGTCCCATAACTGCAAGTTGTGATTCCACGCTTGATCATTTCTTTGGTCGGCATGACTTCCTTATAAGATGCCTCAAGCTTTTCATCACTAAGCAATCTCTCATCACCTTCTAGCTCTTAGATCTATCCTAGAAGCATTTTAGAGAGAGATTACTAACCATTTATAATTATCCAAAGAAATATCAAGGCTAGAATCATACAAAGTCTACTATAGTATGGATACATAAGAATTTATGAACATTATTAAAACATGAATAAATAAATCAACCTAAAGAGAAACATATCAAAAGATCAAAATGAAGGGATAAAGAAACTTATCTTTATTTAATTTTGATATAACTCTTCCTTCCAACTTTTACTCCTCTCGAGAGTGCCAAAATCGGCACAACAAAAGGACAATCTGCACAACTATAGATTTCTTGAATGCATTATGCAGTTAGCATGTAGAACCAACTCTCTCCAAGAGTTCAAAGCTCTATCACAGTTCATGCATTAGAGAATGATATCGATGTGACCAACTAATCACCATCGAAATTGCAATTCTTTTTTTATTTCAGAGTTATACTTAAAAATCTTCACAACCAGCATGAAATAACTTGCAATAAATGAAATCTTCAAAGGATCGTATGCTAGAGAACACAATTCAAGAGAAACCACTATCTCTCTTTACTAATTACAAGATCCAACTAAATGATATAACTCAACAAACAAAGAATACTTATCTCTTTAAATATTCTGATGGATGCAAATACTGGACGTAGTAAGATACACTGCTCTTGCACATAGATCAGCACACAACCTTCACGGCTTGAACACGGCCCATGGCTTAGAATAGAAATTCCCTAGAATCCTTCTGAGGAGAAATCTCATCCACATCCACAAATGAAGCATGTTGATTAGGCCTGGTTGGGCAAGCTTTTGCATAGTGACCAAACTTGTCACAGTGAAAACATTGGACTTTAGAGAGGTCCTGTTGGCGTGGTTTTGCGACTACACCAACACAGAGATAAAGTCACCGGACTACTCTATCCTCTCTTGAACAAAGTTTCCTGCATGCTAAGATTGCAAGATAGATCATACATTTAACTCCAATGTTCCTTCGATGCGAATAGTCTCAGTTGGTTTGATGTGATATTGCTGGTATTTCAAGGGGACTTACACAATTGTTCGACAATTGACAGCAGACAGCGGACTAAAGGCTTTCATGTAATTAAAATGATTTGGCAAGTGAGCACAAGTTTCCTAATCCTAACCAGAAGTGGACTGAAATTAAATGAGTGTAGGGCCTAAGAAGTTTATGTTCTATTCTAAATGCAAGATATGTGGAGCTCGACTTCAGCAGACTTCAACCAGATTTCACCTAGCCTCGCATCGGACAGCTTCAGCAAAATCGGTGCAATCTTCAGGGGAGTAACGAAGAATATTCAAATTATAATTCAACATACATGTACCATCACAACGATGCATACAAGCATACGAATCACAATCGAAGTTAAGTTTGAAATGATGTCCAGTTGACCACGCAAGGCAAACTCACCGTCAGCGAGTCGCTAGTGGTATGGATAAAGAGAAGCTACGTCGATCAATACACCACAAATCCAAATTAAACTACTTGCATGAACTGAAAACTACACTACTTTATGCTACTTGAAGTTGAAGGGATGAAGAAATCTTGCTAGCTACTTATAACAAAGATGAATTCACCATTCAATGAAAGATCTTTTATTACAATAGTTTTTCACAACAATCTCTTACCAATTTTTCAAAGGAAAACTTTCCTTCTTCTTCAAACTACACTATGCTAAGATATTACAACTAAAGTGCCTCTGCTCTACTCTCTCGTTTGATCTCTAAGCTCTACCTCTACTTCTAATGAGATACAAATGAGGGCGACTCCCCGTTTTATAGCTGGCCAAGTCCAGTGGACGGCTCAGATTACAATCGACTGGATGGCCCAGATTGTGCCACCTCAGCCCTAAACAAGATTCGCCCTAAAAACCGCCATAATGGAGAGGGGCAATAAATGAGCAATTAATGGCCACCATCTTCTAGAAGATTCCTATTTGTAGACGTGTTCACACTGTTCTCGATCTTCTTCTTGACGTTGTTCTTCAACTTCCTCTTTGTCACTTGAGTTATACTAAGTCTCAACACTTAGCCATTTTTCGCAACTTTTCTCCTTTTGAGGTTTATCATCTTGGACTATTTGCTTCATCACTTTAAGTCATCATCGTTTGGTCTCGACGTTTCTCCTGCAAAACAAGCAAGGAGAAGAGCATTAGAATACTTCATAATATAAATTCAACTTACTTACCAGGATTTTCACGCTTTAACTTCCAAGGGTTCATCTTTCACCAGCCAACTTTGCGTTCAAATTCTTCATGCCTTAGCCAAATTTCATCTTCCTCAAGGGCGTATCATCTTTTAAAAGTGTTAGCTTCAATTGCATCTTCTTCACTTTTCCAGCTGACATTTCATCCAACTCTGGCTCGAGCAAAATGTTTTCATCAGGAACTTGGTCAAAAATCATCTAGGCAATCATTTTCAAATTCATCCGCCAAGGCATTTTTAACACATTTAATCCCTTGCCTTAGAAAACTTTTAAATTTTCTCAAATTTCCCTTAGGAAATTCATTATTTGAGTTCCCATCAAAAATCTCCATCCTGAAGGCTTCGGCGAAGTGTGGAAGACTTTAAAATCCATTCCTCATCGCAGATGTCCGATACCCAGAAGAAAATTTTCTTCATAACTTGTCGAATTCATGGGTATACAACGAACGGGTTCATTTAATTTTTTGAATTTTCCACCTTAGAAAAAAAATATTTTCAACAAATTTATTCTTGTTCTTCGATCTTGAAGTATTTCTTTGCTCTGACTTGAAATTTCTCATTGGCCCTGTGCAACTGGCATCATTTGACTTCATCTCCGGCAAATTCATTCGTATCCAGGAAATTTCATCACTTCACCAGACTTAGGCGTTTTTTCTCTAGAGAGGTGGAATTTTGATAACACTTAGAAAAATATTTAAAATCACTTAGCACTTCGAATTTGCCTTAGAAATTTTTTATTCACCTTCAATCACTCTGCCTGTGGTGAGGAAATTCACTTAGAAATTTTTTCTTTTTAAACGCCTTGAGAGCACATATCATGTCATGGGGAATATTTAAATTCCAACGCCTTCTATACTTTTTTCATCACTTGGCAATTTCCAACGCCTTAGTTATTTTGTTTTATCACCCTGGGTGTACTTAGGGAATCCTGCTGACATTTTCCACCACTTAAAATAGTTTTCAAGGCCTCCTAGGCTTAGGCGCAAATGCCATGTCTTACTTCAAGTTTACACTAAGAAAAATATTCAAGCCTCCTCCTCAACCCCCTTAGGCGCATATGGAAGCCCTCACTTCAAATTTTCTATACTTAGCATACTTCTCAGCCTTTCCACAAGTCAAAGGTGCATTCAAAGGGGGGGGCTTCAAATTTCCACGCCTTGGAATCTTCATCTTTACCTTAAAATATTATCACATCCACCAACCTTGCATGGGTGCATTCAAAGGGTGGAGATGGAAGTCAACATTTTGTCTTTTCTTAGATTGCATGGCGCATTCAGCTTGTTGAGGAGGGAGGAATCTTTTTCAACGCCTTAGACTTGTGACTCTTAAGCTTCTTCATTTTTGTCTCCACATGCCCTCTCTTGGGCGCATTTGAGTATGTGAGGAGGACGAACTTTGTTGACCCTTTGACTTGCTTGTTAACTCCTCCTTGTTGAGCTTGGGCGCATTTTGGGCATGGTGGAGGATGAAATTCTACACTTCGAAATTTTTTTAGCATTTTGCTTGCATGTGAGGTGGCGCATTTCACCCCTTGAGCAGGACGAAACTTAACACTTAGAAAAATTTTAAACTTTCTCCTTGAGGGTGGGCGCATTTTGCCATGTGAGGAGGATGAAACATGTTAGAAACTTTTCAAACACCTTGAATACTTTCTGGGCACATTTGGAGGTGGCAGGAAGATTTAACAATGACTTAGAATTTTTTTCATCATCTTTTTTTTCTCCTTGGGCGCATTTTGAAGGTGGAGGAGGATGAGACTCAACACTTAGAAAAAATTTCATTTCATGCCTGTGAAGAGGGCACATTTCACCAAGGCAGGAGGATATTTGAACACTTAAAAACTTTTCTTACTCTCCAACTGAAGTGGGCGCATTTCCTGGGTGCTGCAGGATGAAATTCATGCCTTAGCCATTTTTCTTGACCTCTGCCAGCTTCTCCATGCCTGCTATTTATAGTAAGTCCTTCAATTCTTGCATCTCTGAAGCTCAGAATGATTTGAAATTTGAATGCTGGATCCTCACGACTTCATCAACCTGTCGACATTGCTATTTTGGGTTGGCCTGCTATTTTTAGCCCATTTCTGAAGGTGGTTTGCTATTTATAAAAACTGCCTACTTCTGATATCTCCACAACTCCGTTTGATTTGAAATTTGAAAGAGGTGCTCCTCACCACGTGACCTGCCTGCCAACATCGGCGGCTGCAACTGATTTGCTATTTTTAGCTTGTTTCCAAAATGACTTACTATAAATAGTAAGTGCTCTGTTTGACTTCAAATTTTACCAGCAAATAGCTTGAAGGGTGCTAACCGCGGTGGTTTACACCGATTTTTGAAAATTCTGACTTTTTACCCCTCTTTTCAGGCCCCGAAGTTGGAAACCCTAATTTGTTCTGCAAGCATATCAAATGATCTCTGTTTGTTCTCGTTTCTGCTGCATTGCGATCAGCTCGTGATTTTGAAGTGCTAGGAGGCGGCTGCCGGGATGCACCTGCTAAAAATAGTAAGTTCCTCACTGAGTGACCATCTCCGTTTGCATGTCACATCACTGCGTAGCTCTCGAAAAACCCATAAGGAATATGCAGACATGCAAAGAAAACCCTGACATGCAAACCCTAAAAATAGCCTTTGAAGGCTGAACTCTGAAAGTTGTCGTCTCACTTTGCATGTTATACTGTTGCGAAGATCTCAAAAAACCCAGAAGGAAAATCCAGACATGCGTTGAAAATCTCTGCATCTAGGCCCTGAAATCTACTCTGGAAGCTAAACTACTAAAAATAGTAAATTGTCTGTTTCAGCTCAAATTTTGCACACGAGCAGCTTGATGTGTTCTGAATGCAGCGTGACTGTTACAACTTCAGGAATGCTGACGGAATACTCGGAATCGCACACTTACTAAAAATAGTAAGTTGCCAGAATTTGATGAAATTTCAAGGGAAACCTGCTGGAAGCATACCGACATCAATGTCAATCTCTATTTTCAACTTATTCACTTCGTTTGACCTTGAATTGACCAGGAAAGTACAAACCCTAATTTTCAAACTTGGCCAAATTCATGTTTAAACTCAATGACAGGTGCAATCCTCAAAAGGCAGATAGAAAAGAGATCGGCAGAGAGAGAGAGAGAGAGAGAGAGAAAACCAAAGCCAAAAGACCAGAATGGAGCAAAAAAAAAATTAGGGGTCCCCATTTGCAATGGGGCGATGTGTGAAAAAGGTCACAACAGGTCCCACTTCTTCTTGAATGTGGAAGCACCATCAGCTCCTTTATCTCTATTCCTCTTGAAATATCCTTTCTTTCCACCTTTCCTTTTCTTCTTCAAGGATTGAGCAGAAAGAACATGAATGTCTTCATTTGTAGAGCTTCTACCTATACCTCTCGCAACCAACCTAGACTCTTCTTGAATACAATCTGCCCTCAAACGATCAAACTTGGGAAGTTTCGATCTCGCAATGATTCCTTGAATGTAAGACTCCCAAGATGAAGGAAGACCATTAAGGGCAAGCATGGTCAAATCCTTGACATCAACAAAATGACTAATAGTAGAGAGTTGATCTCTCAATTTGGAAATCTTCATGAAGTGATGACAGATTCTCCTTCCGCCATCTTCACGTGATGAAGTTGTTGCTTTAATGCAAGTGCTCAGCTTGTGTTGTTGATTTCGTACAACTCCTCCAAAGTTTTAAACATCTCTCTTGCTATCTTCAACTTGGAGACAATAGGAACAATATGATCCTTCACGGAATCAACTAACATCTTCTTCGCCTTGATATCTTTCTTCTTCCACTGTACCTTCTCTTCCTCATCAGTAGGCTCGAGGACTTCGCTCTCCACAAACTCGACCAATTCACTTTCTTCCAAGGTGAACATAATTTTGAATCTTCAAGATGTGAAATTAGATGCTCCCTCAAGTCTATCCTCAAGCTTAAGACCAATCACCATCTTTGACGAAGAGATAGAAGTAAACAACGATGAGAAAGAGAATAAAGAGTATCGCTGTAATAGAAATCTGATCAAGATCTTCTTCAAACCCGCTCTAATACCATGTTAGTTTTATGATCAGATTAATAGCATAGAAAATTAATTCAAAAATCAGACAAATACCCTGGGAAAACCCTCCTCTTGAGGGGAAAAACCCAACAACAAATATCTCTCTATAATATATCAATAATGGCAACAAGTCTCTTTACAATGAGGCCAATCTCAAGGCCAATATGCAGCACCTTCACACGATGCAATGATAACAAGTAATCAGCACTTCCTTGTAACTCAGATCTGCCCTTAAGAAATTCACTATCTGCTCTTGATAATTCGCAATCTGCACTTGATTGATCTGCCCTTGAAGAATTCGCACTTGGAAGAGAAGAAATACTCGAACTTAATTGATGCACAAATGAGTCGAAAGATCTTGTATTTATACAACTTGAAGGAGAGAGGTTGCACCTTTTCATGCAAGGTCAGCCATCATAAAAATATAATTTCAATTTAATAAATACCACAGTTGCCGGGAGACGCGTCTCCCCCCCTCTGAGACGCGTCTCGGAGACCGCACCAGAATCCGGAGACCTCATTTCAAGTTTGGAGACTTTCAAAACGTCTCCCGCCATCTCCCACGTCTCCAAACCCTAAAAATCGCGTCTCCCATCAAAAATCGGGCGTCTAAAAGCAAAGTTCATTATTTTTTAAAATATTTATGCAAAAATGAGTTTGACGGCACTGGCGACTACAGGCATTGGCGACGAAAATTTATCAGGTGACTGAGAAAGGGCGCGACGAGCCGACGACAAATACCTAGGTTCCATTTTGCGTTTTTTTTATTTTATAAATTAATAGTTAATACGTTATCTGGTAATGTATCTTGGTCTCCAATAGCATACTAAGTTACTAACAGTCTGATGAGAGATACGTATCTCCACAAGGGCATTGCCCCTGTTAAAATCGCGGAATACTCTAGTAGTATTCCGCGATTTTAACAGGGGCAATGCCCTTGTGGAACCGAGATACGAAATCGTATCACTGAATGGTGATGTCGATCAGTGATCATTGATCACCAATAAATTTAAAATTATTAAATTCATAAAATTATAAAATTAATAATATTAATTGTAATTTTAAATTTGTATATTATAATTTATAAATTTATAATATTAGCATTGCCATTCAATATTTATATATTATTCACAGACATTTTTATTGATTTTGAAATTTTCGTATCACTGCTCAGTCCATCTTACTGTAACAGTTAACTGTGTAACACTATTCGATTTCAATTTTCATCTACAGCTGAGCAATAACATTTATAATTTTATTTTATTATTTATTAATTTAATATTTATTACTAAACCTAGGATTTTATTATTTATATATTAAAATTTAAAAATGCTAATAGATCTCAGGTAGAGTCAGTTCATGCATTAAGGATCTGTCAATCTGATTGTAAAGTGGTGTAAATAACAGTAAATTGTAAAATAAAGATGTAAAATTACAGAGTATATACTTTGCCTAATCCTGATTCATTTTGTTTTTTTTTTTGTAGAATTTGAATCATTAAATCAAGAATGTCGAGTGGGGGAAACAAACAAGGCTTGTATCCGTTGTGGAAGTATGTTGACCGTGTTAAGGGGCAGAAAGGTTCAGGTGGAACAGCCACGATTTCATGCAAATTATGCCCAATGTCATGGCAAGGTACTTACACAAGGGTGAGAGCTCATTTCCTTCACATACCTGGAAAAGGTGTTGAACCTTGTACAAATGAGGAGGAACGATATGATGCTATGAGGGATGAAGAAAGGGCTAATGGTAAAGTTCCTAATATGAGCTCTCATGCTTCAACAAACACTGCTGCAAATCAAAATCAGAATATCAATAGAGAGACAGAGGTGGATGTGTCTTCAAGAAATGTAGCAGCAGAGAGTTCTCACAAGAGGCCACACATTGGCAGCTCAAACCCCATTGGCAGATTATTTGATGTGCAAGGTCGAGAAGCGGTTGATGCAGCAATTGCACGCTTCTTTTATGCCAATGGAATACCATTTAATGTTGCTCGATCACCTTTCTATACAGAGATGGTCCAAGCAATCAACAATGCACCAGCTGGATATAGACCACCTATGTATGAAAAGCTTCGCACTACTCTAATTGATAAAGAAAAAATTCGATTAGAGCAACAAACTGCACCATTGAAAAGAGTGTGGATTTCAGAAGGATGCAGCATTGTGATGGATGGTTGGACGGATACTAGAAACCGTCCACTACTTAATATCATGGTAACATGTAGCAAAGGGCCTTATTTTTTGAAGGCATTGGATTGTTCGGGGCATGAAAAAAATGCAGAGTATCTTTTTAACCAGCTATGTGATGGCATTGAGGAGGTAGGGGCATCAAATGTAGTCCAAATTGTTACAGATGCTGCCCCTGTTTGTAAAGCAGCAGGTATGTTGGTGCAAAAGAAATACAAGCATATTTTTTGGACACCATGTTGTGTGCATTCATTGAATAATGCACTCAAAGATATTGGCAAGTTTGAGTGGGTTTTAGCTCTCATAGAAAAGGGCAGAAAAATTCAAATGTTTATATGCAACCATCACCAAACACAAGCTATTTATCGAAAATTTGCCAAGGTGGAGCTTCTCAAACCAGCTGATACAAGGTTTGCTTCCTATTTTATTCTTCTTCACCGTCTTTTTGAAGTGAAAGGTGCTTTGTGTTCCACGGTTGTTAGTGATGCATGGGCAGCTTGGAGGCAATCTACATCAACTGATGCAGTTGAGGTGAGAGCTATGATCCTTGATGAGAATTTTTGGGCTGAGGTTAAATTTGTTGTGGACTTTATTCAGCCCATATGTGAGGTGATCAAATTTGCTGATTCAGACAAGCCATGTTTGGGGGAAATTTATGAAGAAATAGATTCCATGTGTGAAAGAATTAAGCAAATAACAGATGCAAAAGATCCTTCACTATATCCTTTGATAGAAGGAAAGTTACATGGAAGATGGAACAAACTTAATACACCTCTTCATTGTGCTGCCTATGCCTTAAATCCTAAATGGCATAATATACAAGAGACCAATAAGAGGGCTCCATATGAGGATAGAGAGGTAATGAAGGGGTTTTGGGCTGCAATAAAAAAAATATATGGCCGAGGTGAGGAAGCATCAGTTATAAGGACTCAATGGAATAAGTTTTCACGTGGGCATGGTGACTTTTCTTCCGTGGAAGCTTTGTATGATATGCGAGCAAAGAAAGACCCTATAGAGTGGTGGTGGAACCATGGAGGTGAAACACCTGAATTGCAATCATTTGCAATAAGATTACTCTCACAAGTAGCCAGTTCTTCATCTTGTGAGAGAAATTGGAGTACTTATGGTTTTATTCATTCACTAAAGAGGAACCGATTGGGGTCAAAGAAAGCAGAGAACCTGGTGTACATTCATAGCTCACTTCGCCTTCTCTCTCGTGTAGATCCTACATACAATGAGGGTCCTTCAGCAAAATGGGACCAAATTTCACCTGATGAAGATGTTGCAGCCATAGTGGATGAAGCGGTTGAACCAGATGGCCTTATTGATTTACCCCCAGTTCTACTACCATCAGAGGAACCTGAGTTAGAGAGTGATGAGTATTTGGAGAGCCTCATAACTGAGGACCTTGACATGGATGATATTGATAATTGATGTGATGTAGATGATATGAGATATCAGATAGATTTCTGATTTTTGTTTTTTGTTTGCATATCAGCCAATCGAACTATCAATATTTCTGATTTTCAATATGTAATTGAATATGTAATGTGACAACGACATTTGGATTTGAATTTTGTGTATTTAAAGTTAATGTTTATTCTTAACTTTACAGTTTACTACTGCTATTGTTTTGAAAGTTCAATGTCATTATATTTTCAGATTTTCTATATATTATTAATTTTTATGTTAAAAAAAAAAATGGCGTCTCCAAGTACCCCCGTCTCCTATTTTCAAAAAAATGCCGTACCGGTACCCGTACCAGTCTCCCGTACCAGTACCAGTACCAGTCTCGCGGCAACTATGATAAATACAATTTACAAGGAAGTTCGGCCAAGAAGATAATTACAAAGTTGCCATGTGAAGCGCCTCTTTACATTGAATAATCACATATAAATAAGGAAGCATGAAGCCCAAAGCTGCAATTACATCAACAGATTGTTGTTTTCACATCTTCAATAAACCCATTCCCACAATTAGTAGATGCATGCACTTCATTGTTGGCTGGTCCACAAGGTGTATGCTCAACTATCTCATCCATAACTATGACTTGAGCCTTCAATGGGCTCTCCAAAAGAGGCGACTTGTGATCCCCATGATGCAAACTATGTGTACAAATAGAAATTTCTGAATCACACTTCTCCTCAAGCCCATGCAAATTTGAGTGCTCCTCATACTTGACCATCATAAGAGGCTCTTCCCTCAAATCATGAGAACCACTATCATCCTCATGCATTATGGTTGCCATAGATGACTAAGTTTCTTCTATGGATGATGAAGAATGTGCCAAGATCAACTCCAAACAAAGCTCATCAACCTAAATTTCTGATTCTTGAAGGGCCATTTGATTGCTCTTCAAGGAATCCATGGTAACCTTAAGCTCGTAGGTAAGCTTATCAGCTTCCTTTTCTTTCCCTCTTAGTGCATCAAAATATATCCCATCAAGCATGAGAAGATGATCCCTATCTGAAAGTAGGTATAGGTAATTTGATTTCATTACCCCCAAGGCTTCTTTAAGTACCTATAAGTCTACAAGAGGTTCTCCTCCAAATTTCTTGTGTGTCCCTAAAGCCCTCCAACAATAACCTGCCATCAACTTATGAGTATTATTAAAATGGGATAGGGCTACACTAATCATGTCTTCATTGACCTTCAATTGCCTTGCCAAATGATAGGACCCATGGGGTCTATCATCTTTATACAAATTTTCTAATTTATATTCACAACCATGCTTCCCAAAATCAGCTTCCTCTTTGTCATTCTTCATGCATAACTCCCAAGAAGTTACAACAACATTAAAAGGAAATTTATCCAACACCAATTCTTCATCATGATTAGGTGCTAGCACATCCAAATCATCATAAGCATCATCACTAGGATAAGATGTAGAATCATCATCACTCGCTGATTGGAGAACATCATCATATATCCTATCAACATGTCCATCATATTCACTAGTGTTATCAGCCTCATTAGATAGCTCTAATTGGGTATTAAAGGTTGTTGTTTTATCAATCTCATTGCACACATCCTCAACATGAATAGATGCATGCACTTTTAAGGAGTCATCCCGGGGTTTTGTCAAACATCCATCATGAGGTAAGGCATTCTTGTCATCAACCACTTTTGATTTGAATCCCTCTTCTTCCACCTACTCTTCATTAAACAAGTAGGGTTTCAACTTCCTCTCACATTGTTTGAAAACACTGTATACCAAGTTATAAGTAGTTGTAGAAGCTTAGTTGCCGGTTCGGGTACGGGACCGGGCACGGGTACGGGATACGGGTACGCCGGTACGGCTTTTTTTTCTTAAAATACGGTACGTTTGGGTACGGCTATATATATATATTATATATATATATATATATATAATTAAAAATATACAAAATTGTAAATACATTTGATAGTATGAAGAGTCTATGATACTTCATCATCATCATTAAATCTAAAATCATTGATCAATTCTAGTGATAAACTACAAGCCTATAAACTTATAAAGATAAATCATAAATGCCAATTGATAGTTCAAAATTCCAATACATATGTCATACTCATATATTAATAATAAATACCATATAATAATATATGTCTCTCTAGTCATGATTCAAATGAAGATCATTACAACTATTCATCAATCATCAAAAGGTTCTAGATCATCATCATTTGGTTCAACATTATTTGAACCACAAGCAAATGCATTCCCAGTGCCACTTGTAGTAGCTGCATCATATGAAAGAGTCGCTGCATCATGTGAAAAAGTCTCAACATCATTTGAAAATGTGTTTGTGAGAGCAATGAAATGACAAAGGAGTGATAGTCATATTATAAAGGCGTTTTAGGGTTTTTTTGGCACTTTAAGTGCTTCAAAAACTGATTTTTTTTGGTTTTCAGTGCCCAAAGTCTGTGGGAGCGGACCCACAGAGAACCCACAGGTGGTTGGGCGCTCCCTGGGCGCTCCCAGCCGCTCCCCAGCAAGAACCCGTGCCCAAACGCTCCCGGAGCGGGCACGCAAGGCAAAAACAGAGAACCCGGTAACTATGTGTAGAAGTAACCTATTCTTGCTTTAGAACAGCCAATAACAAAGATAAGATAGGCTAGAAAATAACATCACTTTAATTAATAATTGAAGCCATAATGATTCTCATATAATTAGGAATAGATTTTTCATGGTCCTCACTGATAGAGCCGAGGAAGTCATGAAACATTTGAAGAATAAGATCATCACAGTCATAATCAATCATGATAGCACATGATCTAACCTTTGCCATCAATTCTAAAACCTTAACCCTCTTATTGAAAGGAGGACTTCTAATATCACCTAACCCATAAAAGTTGTCAATGATCAATTGGAATATCTCCCTCATTTTGTCATCATTATAAGGAACTTCAAGAGTTGTAATCCTTATAATTTTACTTAGGAAATGAGTAACAACGAGTCTTACCTCTTTATATTTGTTTCTCAACAACTTGTGCTCACTCAAGGAAGTCACTGCTAGAGTCATAGCTATTTGAATTAATGAGGAAGGTGACTGATCCACCATATGCAAACAATTCTCCACTTCCTTCGACAAGTTGAGAAAAACATCTTTTGATAGAGACAAGTGTCCAAGTTTATCTCCTGCAATATACAATTTTTTTCCCAACTCTTTGTCACCCACTAAAGCCATGATCAACAACTGAAACTCAAAATTAAGAATTACCCAACAGGTTGGCAAGATTCACAAGCTCTGATACCACTATAATGTTCCCTCCCAAGTTGTATCAAAAATTTTACGATTTTTCCACATTTGACAATGCATGCATTTTGTCAAATGGTTATCATCCTATCATTGTGCACTTTTTTCCAATTGCTTCAAATTTGCTTAAAAACATATTTCATCAACTTGCATGTTCAGACAATTCGTCAAATGGTTTTATCATAGCTGATTTGAGTTTGCATTCATATTTATTCTCATAGCATACTATTTGATTCATACAATGCAATCACCATATAATTCTTCTTCATAATTTCAGTTCAAAACAATAGATATATTGCAAGCTTTATAGTATCAAATATAATTCATACCATGAATATACCACTAATGTAAAATTCCAAAAAGCTATCTTACGATAAGATTTACCACTAATTACATAATTTCTTTACACAGAGAATGTGATGCTAACTTGGAAATCATCCAACATAAGTGTTGACATCAATTGCATATACATGGAATGACATGGCACTCCTAGCAAGGATATGACAACTCCTGGAAATCATCCAACATAAGTTTTGACATAAATTGGATATAGATGGAATGACATGGCACTCCTGGCAGGGATAGGACAGCTCCTGGAAATCATCCAACATAAGCATTGGCCCTCTTGGCAAGGATATGACGGCTCTTAGAAATCATCCAACATAAGTGTTGACATCAATTGCATATACATGGAATGGCATGGTGCTCCTGAATGTGATGGGGTGACTCTAGAGAGCTCCATTATGAAGTTGAGCGCTATTCTTTTGGCAACTCTTAAGATCTACATCACCCAATGACCCCACAAACTCCCATGCAACCCTCCAAAATGGGCCCACGCTTTATCATTAAAGGAGCGGCTAACATATAAACGAAGGCTCTTGTCTCTTTATTTCTACCTAATAACTCCCAACTACATAGTCTTCATTCTATCTCAACCTTAACTTGAATTATTAATGGTTTCACCCCTTATATGCCACGGTATGAATGGTGCAGCTAAATGAAAGTAGTGATAGCCTTATATTATCAATTAATTAGTTCCTAGTGGCTGCAATATTTGCATATATTTAATACTCTACAATTCCTCCTTGGATATGCACTTCAGAAAGCCAACGTATGAATTAATGCCTTGGTGTATACAAGAATAATCCACACCAACTGATGCAGCTCAACTAAAGAAATAAAACCACACAAATATAGAATATAATTTCACATGGAAATACTCTGTGAAAAAGCCCAAACTCTATTACTGAAATTTGTCTCCAACGAAGACTTCACAAATTTCTGAACAAAGGTTATCGTGCAAATGTGAAACTTGTGTGATTCCACATGTATCCAACTAGGGAAGATAGTTTCACTACTAAAATTACTTCACCTGTAGGAACTCCAACCTAGGGTTTCAAACTCCGAAGAGCTCCTCCAAAATACTAAATAGAATAAGAAGCCAACATAATGCACAAATGAGCTCACTTCCACTTTTTATCACTTTTCAAAACCCCATTTGAAATTTCCCGCTCAAAACATATTAAGCTCTTTATTATAAAGTGACTTTATAAAATACCTTTTAAATATTTCCTTAGTGCCACTTTATAACATCACTTTAATCTAATTATTTAATATTACCTTTTTAAATGTACTTTTTGCTAGGCAATATCAAATAATTAAATTAGACTCCATGGTGGCAAGTCGAAAAATCGGGGACATTACAACAACCTCCAAGATGTCTACAAATTACACAATACCTGTAGCAGCTTTCACAACACCTAAAGCAACCCATACAACACCTATAGCATTGCCACAAATGGTCTACAAGTGATCCTACAACACATACCTAACTTTGGAACATCCCCCATCCAATAGACTAAGCCATTTTCAAATCAATGGTCCACCTTGAGGTATGGATGCCATTGGTGAAGATGAAAGTTTCCTTTTTTACTTTGCACTCAAGGATTTTTTATTTTGCATAAACTGGAGAAATACAAGAACTCGCTTCTTAACTCAAGACTGCTGTTTTGGGATGGATATTTCTTAGGTTTGAAGTTACAACATACCTCTTTCAACCCTTAACATGACTCCTTTTCTTCAAGTCTTGTTTGGGTGCATCTTTGGTGGTTACCTTTACAATTTTTGTGTGATTCAAGGTTGCAGGAGATTGGTAGTTCCATAGGAAATATTTTGAGAGCATTCCGTAAAAATTTTGTGTATTCTAACACTACTTTTGCACAAATTTGCATTGACATAGATTTTACTAGGGGGTTGCCTAAATCTCTCTCTCTAAAGAAGAATGGTTGTTCCTAGTCATAAGTAGTCCCAATTTTTATGATCATGGAAATTTTTCCTGTATACCCTAGGAAGGGCAATATATCATTGCTCTAAATGAAGAAACGAAAGCTTCAACAACACCAATTTAGCAACAAGAGTTAAATATTGTATCTTCGTCAAAGAAATCCCTTGTAGAAAAGGTGATGGATGATCACTCTTATTTTTCAATGTGTCAATGGTTGATGTAACCCGTCCTAGGTCTCTAATGATAAACCAAAATTTTGTGATTGTCTTTCCCTAGTGGGATGTCTCAATTAGCTTATGGAGATTCGAAGGAAGAATCTCTAGATAAAAATTTAGAAGTGTGGTCAGTGATTTAAAGGAAGAAATAATCCTCTGAAAAAGTGAAGGATTAACATAAATACTACTTCATTCAAAAAATAAAAAGGGTAGCAAGGTCCTTTCTTTAATAGAAGGTTTCATCATTTGAGTATTCAAGTTTTAGATTTATTCTAGCAATCTAAGTTTCAATCAGTTTTGCACCTAGTTATAGCTAGCTTTTGAAGGTAATCTTTGTAACCATTTTATCTAAAGTTAATATAAAGGGAGAGGAATCCACTTCCCTCATTTATGGATCAAAAAAATATAAAACTTGTCTTAGCAATAATCGTTAAAAAAATATTGTAACCAACTTGATTATTAATAAGGAAACTTACCTATACCATAGCTAATAATAGCCAATTCTCAAGGCATCCTAAGCATTGTTCTTTCTCTCGTTCCAATTTGCACAAATAAATATAATGTAAATCTATTGCAGCAGTGCAATGACCAATCCTGGGCCAAATAGAAGCAAGGCCTACAGATAATCTACCAGCAATAACAAAAGCAGCAGAAATCAAAGGATTCATGGTAATTTCCTCCTAGGTTGATAAATGGTGGATAATACGATAGTTTTTACCTGTTGATTAACTGTTCATGTTCAACAAGAGAACAATTTCTTTGGAACAACTAAACTCCAACAAAATGGTATTAAAAATTATGATATTGCTAAATAGGTAAATTCTCTATCCTGAACTTATATTCATTTTTTAGATGAAACAGAGGAAAATTATTTTTCACTTAGAAAATGAAATATTCTGCATAACAGCCTATTTTAAATACATATTCAAAGTTCAAGAAAGTATACAAAAGACACAACATTCACATCAAGATGAGAGATAAGAGGTTTCAGTTTTAAAGATTTAAATTTTAGGGTTAATGATTGAAATATTAGGGTCAAGAGTTTAAATTTTAGTGTTCAAGGTTTTCAGATTTATAGTTTAGTATTTAAGATTTATCATTTGAATGATATTATGGTGTTTTATTCAAATATTTAGATACTTTTAATATTTAGTGTTTATAAAAAGGTTAAGATTCTCCTAGCATGCAAGACCTCACACCACCACCCTGTTCGTCCCCCTAATAATTCCCACTGCAATGCCTACCATATTCATCCCCAAACCCCACACCTCCTCTTCCTTCTATTTGTACTACTAAAATTACTTCACAATTATTGTCCATCAAACTACATCTCACATACACTCTCCCCCTCTTCCATTTTCAAAATTAAAAATTTTGAGAAAATTTTCTCAACCCAAGACATAAATTTAAATAAGCAATTACCAATGTCACAACAAAGCCTCCAATAAAAGAGTAATGGTGAAATTTGCATATCTATGCCAATTCCATTTAGTTTTAGGCCCATTTTGAGGGAATGCCCTAATACAATCACATAGCGACATGTGGCACACTGTAGTGCTAAGTTTGGCTCCCTAATCAATCTTTATCCACCCTTATTCATTCTCTCCTTCCAAAATTTTCATGCATTTAACCTTATTCCTATCCTATTTTCACATGTTTACATGAATTCACCTCCTTATTAGCCCATATTCCTATGCACTTAATCTCTAATTAATATTCTATATCCTGTTTCAGGTCATTTCCATGAGGCACAAGATCAATCATGCATGGCATAGATTTGACCCAAAATTTAGCCATTTATCACTAGTCATTGGGACTTGACTTGGAACTATAACTACCCATCTTTGCACACCATCACACAGATCATTTTTTTTTGGTTTGATGATTATCAAACACCTATCCTGAGCCATTATGGCATAAAGTGACAATTGATCTTGAATCCTAGAACATCTCCCAATAATTCAATCTCCTAGGTTTTCCTTAGTGTGCTTTCTATCCAAACTGTCTTCTTTGTGTGTCAAAGTTGGTCAAAGGTTGCCATATTACCCCCACTGGCGCGCCCCCCCCCCAAAAAAAAAGAAAAAAAATTGTGGTTGTTATTTGATCTTTCTATTATTTTTGGCCTTCATTTCTAGCCAATCAAAACTCCAGCAACGGCTTCACTTGTACCCTGAGGGTTTCAAAACTACTTGTCTACTGAAACTCGCAGGTTTACTTGATTTTTCAAAATTGCAAATCTGATAGTCATCATCACGAATTTTGTAGATTTCTTGGCCCCAGCATTTTTTTTTCCTCCTTTGAGTGCAGTTTTGTTATTTTGGCATCCCCCTTCTTTATATAATGACATTTTTGCAACCAAATTAGGACAGGATTATTCCTTGCACTCATTCCTTCATTTCTCAGACCAGCGTCAAAGGAGGCAGCCTGTGCTCTGCACCTCTACCATTGCAGCCAATTCCCTGCAACTGTGTCATTCAACAAATCCCTTCAGCCCATTTTCTGTAAATTCATCCCATTCTAGTCTTCTGTCACAGCCTGTTCTTGTGACTGTCTACTCTTATCAATATTACAACAACATTTTGTCATCTTGCCATTATTTTACCCAACTGCCCCCTGTTCTGGGCATCAATAATATTGACTGTTCACATCGGCATACACTAACAGTGTTTTCTACTGAGCACTACATCAACATGGGCATTGATCTTTTCTCAACTTGCTTCTGGTCTGTATCACTTTTCCAAAAGATTGGTATTGTATTTATGTTTCTTTGATTATAAGCTTTGAATTTGTTAGCTCATAGATTAATCCTTTAACATAGAATTTTGTTAGTAATTAGTTAGCTTATTAGATTGTTAGATAAATTCATATTTGCACTAGTTTATGTATTAGATTTGTTTCATTTTGTTTGTGTTTTCCTATGCAAGTCAACTCAAAGCAACAAACCAGCACTTTTATTGCATACACATACACACATTCAAACTATTGCAAACTAGTACATTTTAAATGTTTTTTCATAAACATTAAATCAAGTATGGCACCAGACAATGTGGTGTCCCATCCAGAGGTATCAGATATGACCAAAATATATAGGCTCATATATGGATAAGTCTGGATACAGTATCCATGCCATATATGGTAGTATCATATCCACATCTTGCATCTGATAGACATATACATATATCCGGACAAGGGCAGCAACTTTGCCAAACACCAAACAACATCCAAATATCTTATATATTAGTTCATAATGTTGATTATGGTTAGAAGATATGATAAACAGGATATCATAAAAGACTGTGGTACTAAGAGCATAGTTACCAAGAGATGTAGGGCTACCAGACTTGGTATGAGGATAGGTACAGGGATGCCAATCAAATTAGAGTACATGATTAAATGATAAAGAGATGGCTATTTTATATGTAAATGTAATCACAAGAAATTTTGGGCGTAGGGATGGGTACATGGTTCATGTTCCTCAAATGGAATTTCTTGGCAATTAGGAATAAGTGTAACATTGTACTACAAACAGCTATGCCTCTTTAAGATTGTTGACTCATTAGAGGCATATCAAAGCAAAGAACTGTGCTTATCTTACATCTGAGTGGATTAAAGCCAGCATTTTTTCAGATTGTATAAACATGTTCATCATATTAATGATGATGTTAGGGATTTCCCACATTCCAAAAAAATGTCTCTGTATAACGTGCATACCAAAAGAGCATATGCTAAATGTAATGTCCCCAAATTGATTTAGCCATCAGGAGCAGTAGATTAGCCTATTACAGGAGTTCCCGTAGGCTAATGAGACATTCAGGGAACTCAATTGGCAGTATTTCCAGGACTTACTATTTTTAGTAAGTCAATAAGGGTGGACTCAAGAGTTGGATTTCACGGTTTCAGGCATTCCTTGGTCATATCTTTCCTTCTGTAGTTTCTGGGACTTCATTTATGACATTATTTGGGGCCTTTGGCCAAACTTACTATATTTAGTAAGTCAGTGGGAATCAGGTGATATGGTAATTCTCAGTGTTGGACTTGGAGCGTTTGATCGGGAGCTTTCCAACGAGCTATCATATGTGGTATTCCGAATTAGACTCATTATTTTAATGCCTGAAGATAATATACTTTATTATAAAGTGACAATGAAATAAAAAACTCATTAATAAAGTCACTTTATTATTTATTAAAGTTGTTTTGAAAAGTGAGCTTCCTAGGCATTGGACACCTCATGTAAGTACATGGGCCTTAAAATGTTCAATATTAAAATGTTATTTGGACTCTTTAGTCCCACATTGCTTGCACAAGGGAGTTCGACCCATGAAGGAGAGATTAAACCAGCATGTTGGGACACCATGAGGGTATAATGGATGAATGAATGAATGAATATTGTGAAGTCTTTGGAAGGGTCAATTCAAGCTTGGGATTTGAGGACGTCTCCCCTCTTTTCCAACAATCTCCTTGCTGTTGAAACTACAGTCAGGAGGTTTATTCTGAAACAAACAAGGGTTTTTAGCATGGGTTTGAATATCTTACCAGCAGAAGGTTTTGAGCAGAAGTTGCTTATTGAAGTGATTAGTTCGAGCTCCTTGGGAAAATATAGAGACTGTTGTGTATTATTTTGGGCCAGCCGCACCATAGGAAAGACATACTCAGCGCTGCTAAAGAACTAGGACAGCGTGGCATTGTGAGTTAGATTTGTTTGCTGTATTGATCAATGAGTATGTAGTTTTTAATGCAAATAAAATTATATTGTTTGGTGAGCAAGTATTTTGTTGTCAAAGATAGTTCATTGAGTAATGTCTTTATGTTCTTTCTATGTTATTGTCTTTCATTGCTGCATTGAAACAAAAAACAAATAAACTGAAAACTCAAACAAACATCTTCCGGAGTCATAAGGAGCTTGAAACCCAAATGGAGTTATAAGGGTATTGCTGCCAACTATTTGACAAAATTCCTATACAGCTGAAGGTAAAATTTTGGGTCAGATTTGGGGTGCCCATTACACTATGTCCCATAATCTGTATAAGCATATTATTAGCCACCAGCTAACTACATACTAAAGTTTCATATATTTCCTAGGCCCACTTGTCAACATGAAATGGTTTCAAGGTCATGGAAAGGCCACCAATGGAATTATTTGTATTAATTCCTTTCAGCGCCCTCTAAATACCCACAAAAAAATTGACAAAACTCATGTAATCATCCACCATTGCAACTCTTTTTTATAACTGTCAAATTTTTTGACTATATTGTTGAATTAAAAATGTTGCTGGCAACATCAAGATACATTAAAATTAACCCATAATCAAACCCCAAATTTTTCATACTAATTGTGTAAAAGTAGCCTTTATTTCTTAATACATAAGATCTATTAATTTGAAAAACTAGGCTAATCTTTAACCGAATATATGTGTCTTGCTAGAGCATGAGCATATAACTAATCTTATAGATAACTTCTTTAACTGATCTAATCATTGAATGATACTAGACATGAAATCCTTTGTACTCTTAAGAATCTTAACAACTTAGAAGAACCAGAAATATTAGCTATATTTTACATAGAACAACAAAATGTGCTAAGAGCCCAAGCTGATATCAGAGGGGTAAAAGCAGCTAGAGTTTATTGACATCAATGTCAAACTAGAAAGCAATGCAACACTGAAATACTTTTCAAGTGCATTTCAAAGAGTTTAATTGGCAACTTTATCTACAATAAATTGTAATGTCCCCATTATCGCGAGCATCAGTTTTTGGAGGATTAGCCTATCATTTAACCCTCGTAGGCTAACGCAGATGGTTAGAGGGTCTTGTTTGGGCAGTTATCAGGGTGGTTTCTTCTTCTAAGCTTTGGGTGGTTCAGGATGCGCCTTCGCTTGATGATTTCGGACTCAATTTCACATACTATTTATAGTAAGTCAACAAGTCATGTGGGTCCAGCATTTCTATTTATAGTAGGGTACCTAGATAGGTGGTGAGTTCAACGTTGATCCTAGTTTGTGGTTGGCCGGGCGAAATAAAGAGTAATGTGCAAGTTACATTAATTAATTATTATTAAAGGTGATTTTAATAATAATTAATCATTAAAAGCATATGATAAAGTTATATTATAACTTTATGACTAAAGGACACATTTACTATTATTTTAATTAATTGGAAAGAAGCTTCTAGAGCATTGAGTTTTTCTAATTGAGAGATTATAAAAGGGGATCAACCAAGGCCATTGTATCCATCTAGAATTGATATTGATATTTGATAATTTCTCATTGGCATTTGGTGAAGGAAGCCTGAGAGTTTTCTGCGAGTGTATCGGCTTTGGAGAATGAGAACTCTCCATTGTATCAACACTCTGAGGTTGTGAGATACCAACTGAAGGTGCTCACTGTTGGCTTCATCCAGAAGTCAAGTTTGTGCTTCATCAGATTTATTGCTTTAGATCTACAAGAGGATTGAATTTCTGGGTATGCCCTATTGTAAAAGTTTTCAAAAGTAAATTAATAATAATATTTGTTTGCTGCAGTAGGGTTTTATGTTTACATGTCTTGAATTTTAATTTCATGCTCGACAATCTTTGAGAAAACACAAAAGAATTCAAACCCTAGTCTTTTAGCATCAAAATCAAAGGTTAGAGACAGACAGGTCTCTTACAGTGGTATCAGAGCCTAAATCTTGCCATCCTGTGTTTTTCTGTAGCAAAAAGAAAATTTCAATCTGCTAGGGTTTATAAAAAATTCAGGGTATCAAAGTTTATAGTTTTGCAGAGATAAATTAATCATAATTTTCAGGGTTGAGATTTCTTCTGGTGGGGTTTAATCTGCTTATTTTAAGCATCAGGAACCAGTTTTTTGTGGCAGTCTATGTGAGGGGCCAATAATTTACGTATGTAAGAATTTTTCTACCATCTACCAGTCATCGCAAAAATGACATGAATAAGGCAACTTGATACCATTTGACAGGTAGGCAAGTAGTTGAAGATTTATTGAGACAAGCACATAATTGGGTGTTGCTTCGTATGATTCAAATTATATGAGTGGTGGATATTTTAAAAGGTTTGCCCAACATTCAGAAAAATCTTCTGCCTAGTCATCGAAATATTTTCAAGAAGCCGTTAGAATCAATTCGTCTTATTTGCTTCATTGAGTCCTGCTTATTTGATGATTGCCACTAAAGACAAAAACTTCTACAGGTTTCCAAATAAGTCAAAACGTAGTAGAGGAAAAGTGACAAAAGAAATTGTGAAATTTCCACAAAGAAAGGCTTTAAGCGATCAGTTAAAGAACGTGGAAGTCTATAGATTGGAAAAAAAATATTTTATTTAGCCACTTTGTGAGGATCGAATAATCCAAATTGCAAATAAAACAAATACAAGTGAGGAGGAAATTGTAGTTTGAGGAAATGACAAAATTATTGTAGGGGACTATTTTCAGACGCACTCTGTCAGGTGCTAATACAAGACGTGGAGGAAAAGGAAAACGTCTAATGAAGACAAATTTCAAATAAGGAGAGGCCGCTTGTGACCTATCGGGAGCTCTCTCCTTGCCTGCTCCAACACACAAAACCAAAGGAAGTCTTCAAGAGAGACAAATAAAGATTAAGATTTGAATTATGGACAACTGTAATGTCCCCTTCTCATCAGTGATCAGCATTGGCATTCTTCAGTCTATTCCGGAACCCGTAGACTGGAATGAGGTGGAAATTTAGGGTTTCATGGGCTTGGCTTTTGTAGCATTTCATTTTATTTACTATTTTTAGTAAATGATGGTTGTGGCAGTATGCAGTTGGTTGTCTTCAGTCTTCTCTTCAGTGAGCATATTATTGGTTGTTTCAATATCTTCCTCTCAAGCCTTAATTGTTGAAATTTACTAAGTATTGGCATAAGTGTTATATTTTTCAATTGACCCCCTTGGCCTAAGGATACAACTTGCAAGTTGTTTTAAAAAGGGGACTTGAAGGGTACGCCTTGTCATAAGGTGATATTAATATTTTATACTTTTGAATTTATTGCTTGGAGGAAAGTGGACGCCACTTTATGAGGAATATTATTTTATGAAATTTGAAAATAAGGAGAATTCAAATAGTTGTCTTTTCGCGTACCATTGAGGAAGTTGAAGAGTTTCTCAATTCTTATAAAATGAAGACATGACTCCAGCATTTGACATCCATCAATTACCTTACTGTTATGTTGTCAAAATGACTATGGACATTTTGCTATTGCTTCGAGGATGCTACCTCCTAGCCCCTTCCCAATTTCGTGTTTGAAATATAACACCTAGTTGGAACATTGCTGCTTCTCACAACAGACTAGCAGATTGAGCAATAAAGGTTGATAATTTTGGTGAATTCTACAGTTTTGAAGTTCCTGGTTTTTACACAGCTGAAGCTGAGTTTTGTTCATAACTTCTAAAGCGAATTTTATTCTGTTTTGGGTACTTTGGCCATGCATTAGTCAACTGAAGGCGCCACCTTTCACAAAATTTGGGAATTTATTTCCAAGTATTCAATTTTATATTGCAAAATCGATTTTCCTCAAGGGCTGTACCATTTAATGATGTCTTGGGATTCGTGCCAAATAAAGTGGAGACTTTGATTGCTGTTTCTGGATTCTAACTTGGGCGCCAGACTTATAAGGTGCATTTGCAACTCGTTTCACGCCATTCGGAGGAGATTTGAGTGAGTTATGATAATTTACTTGATTCTCACAGTTGCAGATTGTAATTTCCAGTTTACTGTTTTTACATCAGATTGTTGAAGTTCTGATTTCTGATTTATTAGCAGCTGGTAGAGGGTTAAAATATCATTGAAAATCATCTCTTAATCTTGTGTATGAAGAATTCTATATTTCCCATGTAATTTGCAGCTTATTCCACATTGTACAAACTGTAAACAGTAGTACTGTTCCAGTTTAATTTGCTGCAATTTCTTTCTGTTTCTTTTCACATAAAAGCGTGGCTTCAACTTTTCTGCACCACTCTTCTTGAGAGAAGATTGTCTATATGGCTGAAGCCTCAAATAGACCATGTCCCCAACTTCAAAAGACCTTTCCACACGCTGCTGATCAGCGTATAACTTATGCTGATTTTGAGCTTGTTGCAGATTTTCCTTAAGAGTCTTCAAGATGTCTTGGCTTTGTTGTAACATATCCAATGCTTGTGGGGCTCTACTATCACCAAACACTAGATCAACAAAGTTAGTAGCCTCATAACCATAAAGAGCCTTAAAAGGAGACATCTTAGTTGACATGTGATAAGAAGAGTTGTAACAATACTCTCCTAAATGAAGCCATTTAATCCAAGCTCGCTGCTGTCCTGAAACATAGTTCCTTAGGTAGCCCTCTAACCACTTGTTAACAATTTCTGATTGCCCATCTGTTTGTGGGTGATAACTCGTGCTTGGAGTAAGCACTGTCCCACTCAATCTGAAGATCTCCTGCCAAAAAACACTTAGGAACTTGCTGTCCCTATCACTGACAATTGTTTTAGGCAACCCATGCAAACGGAACACCTCTCTCAAAAACAACTCAGCCACTTGAGCTGCTGTAAATGAAGTGGTAACAGCAAAGAAATGAGCAAATTTTGTTAGTCTGTCAACCACAACAAATATACAATCACGTCCTTGCACCTTGGGCAACCCCGTGATAAAGTCCATGGCAATACTTTCCCATTTCTGATTTGGAATAGGCAAGGGCTGAAGTAGACCAGCAGGAAAAGAGTGCTCATTTTTATTCCTTTGACAAATAGGACACTCTCTAATGTAATTCAAGACTTCATCTTTCAAACCTTTCCAAGTGAATCGTTCACGAATCTGCTTGTAAGTCTTGAACATCCCTTGATGACCAGCAAGGGGAACATCATGAAAAGATTGTAGAATCTTTTTCTTAAGCTTAGATTCTTGTACTAAAAAGATTCTATCTTTATAATAAATTAATCCATCAACCAACTTATACCTTTCATCAACCAATTGACCTTCTAACAAGCTGGTTGCAAACTGATTTTTAACATAATCAGCAGCAATTAATTCTTTCCAATCTGCTGATAACTCACAAATTGACTGCAAATGAGGCCTTCTAGAAAGTGCATCAGCAACTATATTATTTTTTCCTTTGACATATTCAATGTCAAAGTCATATGCTTGGAGTTTACTTACCCATTTTTGCTGCCTTTCATTCAATTCCTTTTGGCGCATGAAATGTTTAAGACTGTTGTGATCAGTCTTAACAACAAATTTACTTCCCACCAAGTATTGACGGAATTTAGACAAAGCATGCATGATGGCAAGCATCTCTTTGTCATAAATAGAGTAAGTTTTTTCTGCCCCTCTCAATTTTCTGCTCTCGAAGACAATAGGATGTTTGTCTTGCATTAGGACAGCTCCAACTCTTTCTCCTGAAGCATCACATTGTAATTCAAAAGGTTTTGAAAAGTCCGGAAGTGCCAACACAGGACACGAACTCATGATTTGTTTAAACTTATCAAAAACCTCTTGTGCTTGCTTAGTCCAAAGAAAAGCTCCTTTCTTCGTAAGATCTGTCAAAGGTGCTGCTTGATGAGAATAACCTTTTACAAATCTTCTATAGAATCCACATAACCCTAAAAACCCTCTCAAATGGGAAATGTTCTTTGGAGTTGGCCAATCAAGAATGGCCCTTATCTTTTCTGGATCCACTTTCACCCCCTTTGAACTGATAATGTGGCCAAGGTATAAAAGTTCTTCCATCCCAAACTCACACTTAGATTCTTTGGCGAATAGACATTTCGCCTCTAAAATGGTAAGCACTTCTTCCAAATGCTTAAGATGCTCTTCCCATGACTTACTGAATATGAGAATATCGTCGAAGAAGATGAGCACAAACTTCCTCAACTGCTGTCTAAAAATCTTGTTCATACAAGATTGGAATGTGGCTGGTGCATTTGTCAAACCAAAAGGCATGACAAGAAATTCAAAATGCCCAAATTGGCATCTAAACGCTGTCTTTTCTATATCCTCCTCCCTCATTCTGATTTGGTGATAGCCCGAACAAAGATCAATCTTTGAGAAGAACATTGCCCCATGGAGCTCATCAATAAGCTCATCAATAAGCTCATCAATCCTAGGGATAGGATATCTATTCTTGATGGTTTTCTGATTTAATGCGCGATAGTCAACACACATACGCATTGTACCATCTTTCTTTTTGACCAGCACTACTGCTGAAGCAAATGGACTCTTGCTTGGTCTAATAAAACCACTTTCCAACAGCTCCTTGATGGCCTTTTCAATTTCATCTTTCTGCCTCTTTGGATAGCGGTAAGGTGTAGTAATGACTGGTTTTGCTCCTTCTAATTCAATCACATGTTCAGAACCTCTTTCAGGAGGTCTTCCAGGAGGTAAGCTTCCAAAGACTTTACTTTTCTTTGAAAGTAAGGCTTGAATATCAGGATGATATTGCCTTTTTTCCTCAACCGGATCAGCTGGTAAAACCATGCATTCAGCAGCCCATTCAACTTGATCATGGCGGATCAGCCTTTCCATCCTTTTCAAAGACACAATTCGAGGGCCTCCATTTGACATCCCTCTTAAAACAACCTTCTTTCCATTAGACTGAAATTTCAGCTCCATGGTTTGCAAATTCAATGTGATCTCACCAAGAGATCGCAGCCATTGTATGCCCAACACAACATCGGTGTCTCCTATACCCACCACATAAAAATCATCCTTAATTTCATGATTCCCTAATTGCAAAGATAGATTAGGGATTCTCCTTGTGCAAGACATAGTGAAACCATCCGCAACCATTACTTTGAAACCATCAAAATTTTCAGTCTTTAAACCTTTTCTAGCAACTAGCCCTTCATCAATAAAATTGTGAGTTGCTCTAGTATCAATTAGGGCAACTATCCTTTGTGAATTTACCACTCCATGAACCCTAAAAGATTCATTCTTTTGAAAACTGGATAGTTGTGCAAAAGCACTACTATCTCCAACCTCTTCGGACTTGTCTTCTTGAACTTCTTCACCTTCCCTACTTGCTGATTCGTATTGCTGATCAGACGAATCAGATTCTGATCCATAATCAGAATAGCCCTCCATTCGAACAACTTTGCCTCTTCCATAGCAACGGTGGCCTCTCACCCAAGGCTCACGACAAGTGAAGCAAACTCCATCCTTTCTAAGCTGTTCTTTGAGCTCTTCGGACAGCCTTGGTGGAAACTTTTTGGGCAGATTTGAAGATGGCTTTTTATCCTTCTTATGGCTGAATGATTTTGAGTGAAATTTAGGTCTTGGGGCTGCCAATTCCATGCTCCTAGCTTTCTTGATAGCTTCATCCAATGTTGGAGGATCAAATGCTTTGACCCAACCCTTCAATGGCTCCATTAAACCTTCAGCAAAAAGGACTACAAGTCTTCTTTCAGTAATGTTGGGCACCATTACTTACAACCTCTGAAAATCAGCCACATAACTTTCTAAAGATCCTTGCTGTTTCAACTGTGTCAATTCTCTAAACTTCAATTCCGGATCTTTAGTGTCAAATCTCTCAATCAGCTTATTTGTAAACTCTCCATAAGTGCGAATAAGGTTATGGCCAAGGGTGACCAAACCGTGAGTCCACCATTCATGAGCTATGCCATCTAAGTGCAAGGTAGCAAATTTGATAGCATCTTCTTCCGGCATAGGTCTAAGAGAGAGGTAGTTATCTAACTTTTGCACCCATGACCTGGCTGTACACTTGTTACCACCATCAAAATGTTCCATAGTGATCTTTCCCAATGCTTGGTAAAAATCATTTCTAGGGCCTGCAGGAGGACGCTGATCATTCCTACCACCATTTCTCCGACTCCTTTGATTCATGAATTGATCAAAGGTCCATGCTCCTCTCAAGTCAAGAGGTAAAGACACATACTCCATATAGGCTTGACGAGCATCATCAGCAAAGTTTGGAGTAGCCTCAACTGGTTGTTGCTCTTCCCTTGGTGTGAAAACAGGAAAGAGGGGTCTAGAGGATGACCCACTATGAATTGCAGTATGCTGACCTACAATTCTGTCTCTAGTATTCACCTCGGGACTGCCACTATTATTATTTCCATTCACTCCACTATTTTCTCCAGCTGAGTTATTTTGGGGCTGAATAATACTCTGAGCTGCTTGCTGATCCAACTTGGATAACAAACGGGACATCATATCTATCATCCCGTCAAACTTCTTCTCCACTCTATCCCTTTCTTCATTATCTTTTCTTACTGAATCTGACATTATGACCGTTGTGTGATCAACCACTTCCACT